>JAQZBX010005057.1:0-27397 GCA_029593785.1 Cabassous unicinctus | reverse complement strand
GGAATGAAATTCAAACGTTTTACCATCCCTACCTGATCTGGCCCCTTCTCTCTCCAGCCTCATCTTTTTTTCTTCCTCTCACTCCCTGTGTGCTAAACTAGTGGCCTTCCAGCAATTTCTGGACCATAGCAAGCTTATTCCTACCTCTGGTCTTTACAGGGCTGGCTTTAAAAAAACAAACAACAACAGAAGAAAAAAACCATTCAGGTCTCCCTTCTTCCAGGAAGGCTTCAACAACAATGGTAGGTAAAATGTCTCCTACCTCACCTCCAAGCATTTTCAATAATTTTTCATTTCTCGTGGTCTCTGAATGTTTACTGTTTGTTAGATGATTTGCTTGTTTCCCACCCCAGAACTGCACTTATAAGTTCTATGAGGGCAGGCACTTGATATTTTCACTTTTGAATCCCCAATGCCTGCCACATGGTAAGTCCTTGATAAATATTTGTGAATGAATCAAAGAATTGATCAGCCACCTTGCCATTTTGCAATGTGATATTATCAGAGGGAATGGATCAGCATGACAGTAATAGCTAATAATAGTTAGATATATTAGTTTACTGTATTCCGGGCACCATTCAAAGTACTTTGTGTGTATTAATACAGCTAATCTTCAAATGCTTATTATCTCAATTTTGCACATGAAAATCTGAGGAACTGAAAGTTTATCGTATATAACCTAGCATATAATATCATATAGGAATAATATAGTGTTAAGATACATAAAATGACAGCATCTAGTTTTCTAATTTACCATCTGGCATCTGACGTAGTTCCTAAAATTCGCTGCTTCTACCTACTTCAACCCTACTACCTTGGAGGAAATTCTTCATTTCATTCAGGATTTAGTGAGTGTCTTGCTGTCACTGTGTAGTTTATCTAAAGTGTCACTTGCAGTATGAGATGCACCAACCTCTTTGTTCCCACAGAGCCCACTACATAATTGTGCTGAAACTCAAATCACATTAAATTGAAAATGTTTGTTTGCTTGACTGTTTCTCTGATTAGACAAAATCATTTGACGGCAGTGATATTGTCTTTTCACAGGTATCATCAATGCCTGTTGTTACCAAGCCATGGGCTCACTGCCTGATGCTCACAGAATTCAATGTCGTGACATCTGGATTTGGAGGAAAGAAAAAGTTTTATTGCAAGGTCAACCGGCCAGCAAGGAGACAGGAGGCAAGTGCAAATCTGTCTCCCTGCTCTGAGAATTAAGGGAGAGTTACGGGATGGGGATAAAGGGAGGTAGGGACAGTGATGGGGATTCAGGTTAGCCAATTCTTTTTGGTTGCTTACAGAACTGTGGTTTTTTGTGTGGAGGAGGTGTTTTGTTTTGTTTTGTTTTGTTTTGTTTATTTTTGGTAGAAATATGCCAGTGGGCCAGATGTTATCTTCTTTGTTAAGGGAACCATAGCATTTTACTTGCTTCCAATGACTCTTCATCCCCACAATCTTTGGCTCAGGTTATATGACTTATAATTAAACAAGCTCAGAAGAAAAGGTTAAAGGAACAGAGAAGACTTCTACAAACTGCTTTTGCCTGCCCATGGCTTCACTGTCAGAACACCCAGTACAGAAAGTGTTGAATTAATTGCAACCATTGTTCATAAACTGAGAAATTTTTTAAATTGCTTATTCCTCCAAACTTAAGAATCCAAGTTTTTATTTAAATAAGTCTTTAAAATAATTAACCTTGAAATGACCACAGTTTGTTAAAAATTTAAATTTTGTTATTGCTTTTTATTATGGAATAGGCAGGTGAATTGAGTTATGTATTTCAGATACATAACATTTTAATAACATGGTTAAGGAAAAGTCAGTTTCCTGCACATTTCAAAAGCCAATAATTTGCATGATACCTATCTTTGACATGATTCTAATGACAACCATGGGGTTTCAGGTTCCCTTCACATATAAGCAGTAGCTCATTTGGCTACTCCCTCAGATCACTTCCATAATACATACTTAGTTCGTTCTAGATAAGAAAACCTCTAGCAGTTCACCTCTGGGATTTGGTTAAGCAGATAATCTAAAGCACTGACTGCTTTTCTAAGGCTTATCTGAATAATCCAAACCCCTGGAGTCTACTATATTGGGCTAGAAATCTTAGAAGCAGAGGTGTTCTCATAATATTTTTCCATGCAATTTGTGTCTGACTTTAGCCAAAGATAATGTAAAAGAGATCTGTCGCACATTAAGGTCCAATTTTAGATTTAAAAAAAAAAAAAAAAGATTTGGAGAAAAGAAATAAAAGTGCTTGAAAATCCAAAAAGTTCCATTCTGGTTTGCAGTTGAAACAACAACTATAAAACCACAACAAAAGTGGCAAGTGCATTTATCTTAATAGATTAAGGTATGGTTCCCTTTCAGTTCTGAACAGAGTCCATTCAGTCTTTCCCTGCCTCAGGCAAATTCACCTCAACTAAAAGGACTAGGAGATGATGAAAAGATAAGAGTTCTAAGGAGAGCAGCCTATAATAAGAAACACAATAACAGGAAATAGGTGGTGGTCACACAAGCATTAAAATGTGCCTTAAGTGTGAACTTGGGGGGAAAAAGTGAAAACAAAGCTATTACTGAGCCCAAGAAACAGAGAAGTTCTTTTGCCCTACAGCAGAAAGCTTTGCCTGTATATTTGGAATACGTTGATGTTTCACTCTCAGGCAACTTTAATTGAGCCCATGTTGTAGGAGAAACCAAAAAACTGTAAGGTAACACCTGGACTTGAATGTAAACTCTAGTTTGTACACTTGAAGATAATTTAACATTTCCAAAAGAATTGAAGTGTTTTTATTAATACGGGAGTTATTTTACTTTTCATATTCTGCAAAGCAGAAACATAATTTAATTATCTTAACTATATTTGATGTAATTAAATACTTGTTTGAAGTGGAGCAGAATTCCAGGAAGCTTGTGAGACCCAGCTCCAGCTTCATTATTTAGGTATGTAGTTTCAGGGAAACTGGAACATAAATAAAGCCACAATGCATAGAACCTGCATTGGAAAAGGAAAAAACATACCACTCTAGAGTTAATCTTTTCAAAGGGTCATTTTGTGAGATTGCAGTATTAGCCCCCTGATGCCACAGTGTAAAATCCTTATGGAGGAAAATATTTACCATGTGATTTTATTTTCTTAGACTAAATTAGCACCTGCAATGACCATCCTCCTTATTGATTGGGATATTTCTGTCTTTGGGGCAGATCCCTAAATTTAAAGTCTACCCTCAAAGAACAGATTTCTATCGCCACAGGAAATATTCGAGAGTTTAGAGGTGATTTTAAAAATGGAGCTGGAAATAGCAGAAGAGAACAAAAGGCATCATGTTCTAAGGTGGGGGATATAGCTGGAGGTGGTGTTTTCTTTTTAATTGGTGTTAATTCCCCATATTCCCATCATAGTTGGAAGGTTGTGCTTACCCCCTGACTTCTAAATAAGCCATTTCTTTTTCATAGTTCCTAAAAATATTTCAAATACAGTTACCAAATATGCATCTACACGACCAACTGGCCCATTTGTGAAATGTGGTGTTCATTACTGATAGTGGAATTGGTGGGAATTTGAAACCCATTTAGAAATGCTAGGAATTACCTCAGGAGGATAACAACCTTATTTGGACTGAAGCTGTTTGAAAAATATGAGAAGAAAGACTCAAAGGCTAAGCTGCTATTTGTGCATCTTAATGCACTCCAGTCGCAGCACAGTTGGGTGGAGATGGCTCATTCTCTTCTCACTAAGGGGAGCAAGGGAAAGTTAATTGAGAACAGTGCAGAAATGGTCTACCAACTGCCTGCCTTTCTTTACCAGGAGCAACAGAAAAAGTTAAAACAACAACAACAACAACAACAAAAAACCCACCTATTTATTTCTTCCCATTCAGATTGCACATGTAGTTTCAGATCCCACAAAAGAGCTGGTTGCCGACTTCTTTTTTACATTCTTTTGAATCTTAGGAGGGTAGAAAACGAGGATGGAAGACAGAGAGCTATTACATTGAAGACGGTAAGGAAATTTAGAGGGATGGTACTGCATGGGGCTTCTTTCAAACTGGCCAGATCCCTTATTTAAACAATAACAAATAGGGCTTGGGGGTTGCCTGGGAGTGCAGGCTGCCATCACGCCAAACCCATGGAGACCAGATGTGTTTCTGTGGTGAATTTAATCTGGGACACACATATGACCAGGTCAAGCCAGTTTCTGTCGGCAGTTTGTCCAAGCCACACTGGGATGTGAGGCATCCACTACATCCTGATTCTAATAACCGTTTGGGGATTCCCAGATAAAGAAATATGTCATTACAATCTTGTGGTGTAGACAGAGGTTTAGGATAACATGAGTAACACATAGCAATCTGTGGACTTACCCTCTGAAGCACCTCTCCAGGAGGCCTTCCCTGATGGCCATGCCTGGCCATGGTCAAGACCGACAGAGACGGCTCCCTTTTGGATTAACTGGAGGTCACTGGTAAGCAAAATCAGGCAGGGCTCCTGAATCAAGAGGATGGGGGAAAGAAAGGAAAAAGGGTGAAGAGAAGATGTTTAACAAATAATTATCCAAATAATTACTTTCATTGCACTATGATACAAGTTGAAAGATCTATTTGGGAATGCTGGGAAAGCATAACTCGTGTTTTCACTATTCAACACTTAGCTTTCAACATTTGATTGCTTTTCATGAGTAATATATTTCCCTGGTTCTGGTAGGCCTCTTTAACCTTTCTGGATGGTCTATAAACTCAAAGTGGGCAGAGACTTAATCCCAGAGAGCACTTACCTGCAGGGATTCTTGTATATCATAGCCATTCAAAAATACATGCTGGCTTATTATTGTTTTTCCAACAGAAAATGGTTATATTTGAATGCATAACTTCTGTACAACCAAAAATAAAACAGTAGAATGAATCAAATGAGAAGAAAACATGGTTTTTCATGTACAATGCATGAAAATCAGACAACTGACTAGGTTCATCATAAATGTGCACTTAGAAATCAGTAACAAAGTAACTAATATTTCAAGAGAAATGAAAACATTCCAGGAAAAATGAGAGCAAGAGGAAAGTAGAATACGAATGATGTGATGATGATCAAGCTCAAAGTTCTTTGTAATATTAAATTGTCAAAGACTAAAAATACTGATACAAAATATCTGTACAGTTGTAAGTAACAGGGAACTCATTCACAAACACCAGGAAAGAAGACTGATGAGGACTACCTTGATCAAATGAATCATGTTAAAGAACACACTTGTGTAGCAAAGGGCAGGGGAGATTGTTTATAGCAAAGCTTACTGAGGCCTTTAAAGGTATAAGTCTCTATATCTTCTCAGCTACTATCTGAAACCCCTGGGAAAGCAGAATGAACTTTAAAAACCCTCCACCTTTGTACTTTTAATGGGTTTAGTTGATGGCCCATCCTTGAGCAGAACTCATTCAGAAGACCTCAGAGAGGCAAAGGTAGCAACGGAAACAGATAAGGTATGTCCGAGGTAAACTTCCTTGCATAATAAAGTGAGGAGAATTCAGTTGGGGTGAAAGAATACTGAGGGGATAAAGAAAGGACATTTAGCAGCCCCAACTCTTTGTGTTAAATGTAGGATGGGAGTGATGCTTTGAATGAAATTCAAGGTAAACAGGATGTGCTTAAAATCTAGGTGGTTTTCATAAGGTGGAAACACCCAGATGGTGAGATGATCTTCTACACTCATTACTTCAGTGGAAGCAGGAACTGAGTCAGCACTGAGGCCATCCCACAGTCATGCGGCCCGCGTCGTTCTTTCCACTGGACCTTCCCACCTTTGCATGCTTTGGCCCATTCTTGCTCTCTTCACCAAAACTGACCTCTCGAGAGTACCATTCATTCAGGATCCTACATTCTGCTGGTTTATCTGATGAACTGCCAAGGTAGCAATGATTAATATGATTCCCAAATAACCCATTTCCACTTTAATAAGAGCATGAAAGATCTTATCTCAGAGGAAAGACTATAACGTGACAGGACAATGGAAGTGCAGTATTTGATTAAGGTCTCTTTACACCTTCTCAAATCATGTCACACAGGCCGACACCTGCTCCAACTACAAAATGCTAGCTCTGACTACCTCATTCACTAAAATGCCACACTGACTTCCCCAGATTCATGCTAAGCATATTGGCAAAGCCCCAAGTAGTACCTTACCCCCCACCCCCACGCCAGCCACCTTCCAGTGGCTAGAGATAATGCCTTTCTTCTCCTACAGCATAAAGAAGATTCCGTTCAGGAATCGCTGTCTGTAACTATTCAACCTTCATGCAAATCAGGCAAATTTATTTTGCACTTTGCTCTTTCATCAAAAGTCATGACAACCACCACAAGAATTTTCCATAATTCTGGCTATAACGCTCTCCAGAAATAGAGGATCTAGTAAGTTGGCTTTCCGCATGTAATATTAGAAAAATCAAGTCTTTTTAAAACCACAAAGAGAATAAAGTTGCAGAGTTTGATATTCTCGGGGCAGAGCTCCAGGCTCCCCATCAGGTTGAGCCTTGTAGTAACAGTTCTCCTTTTCCAACTTGGCTCATACCTACGAGGATCTTTGCTGATCACAAAATGTTTATTGTTTTTCTCCCCCACTGTTATTCATGATTGAAACTGCTATAGAAGGCAGGTGTGGGAAATAAAATATTATTGAAATATAAGGTAATGATCTCCATTAGATTTCAAGCTAAATTTCCTAACCAGGATTTAAATCATTTACACTGCATATAATCTCAGAGACTGTCTTTTTTCTTAAAAGAAAAAGTCAAACACCTGGTACATTATTTGGTGGATTCATGGAGAAGGAATCAGAGGAAATTTTCTTTGACTGGCAGGAAGGATCAGCTATTTTATAGTTTAACTATGGAATGTACGTATTCTTTGTAAATCCTGAATGACTACTGCACTATTCTTCCTCCCTTCCTCTGATAGTTTCTTTTTTTAAATGCTCAGATGAGAATGCAGCATATATTCCAGGTCTAGCTTAACTTGCTCAGATAACAAACAGAATGTGTAAGGTCTCCTTGATATGGCACTGTTACTTATTAAATAAAACTGGAGTAAATGGTAAAGAGTTCCTCGAAGGGTTGTGAAAAATAAAGGTGGGTCTTGGGGCATGCCCTCCCTAGTGAGATAAAAAAATAACTGAACACCGAGGAGAAAAACTGACACCAAGAAAGGAAAAGATGTCATTAAAATAAAAATGATTCATTTTTCTATTACTTCTCAATGTGGTGCACCACCTAGAAAACAAATAAATGTCTATCATAATAGGAAGCTACTGCCTTTCGAGAAATCCTGGATGCATTCGTGAATGGCAACTGCAAAGGTTGATTAATCTCCACCTTCCCTTTGTTTGTGGGACCACATGTCATTAGAAAGGTAAGGGAGAGCTCAGTGATCCTCAAACTGTGCTCTGGGGAAAACCAGGATTCTAAGGAGATTGCTGTAGGCCACTTCTGTGCTTAGGGGGTAGTCCACTAAGGCAGGCTTCCTCATCCTCACCCAGCCTCACCACATCGTCTCTTCTTGAATCTGTTTGCTGTTCCATGTACCAGCACGGTGAATAGTGCCTGACGCATAGTTGGTACTTAATATTTTTTGAATAGCAAAATAAATGAGTATTTGTTGAAAATTGAAATTATTGTGTAAAGGATCACTGCTAAAATAAAAAGGAAGGAAGGAAGGAAGGAAGGAAGGAAGGAAGGAAGGAAGGAAGGAAGGAAGGAAGGAAGGAAGGAAGGAAGGAAGGAAGGAAGGAAGGGGAAAACAAAAAGGAAATTGGAACTCCCTGGCATAGCTTAACACCCTGAGGGGTGCAATGCTTTGCTCAAGTTGTACAAGTTATTGGCTATACTTAGACCCCTGTTTCCTGATGTTCAGTTCTTTATAGCACGTCCTGCTGTCCTTCAACTTCTTTTCACAGCACATGTTATTAAAGACACTCTATCTCTTATTCTGTGAAGGAAGCTCCAGATTTGAGTCCAAACCTTGACTAAAGCACTTTGTAAGTGCATTGTGAATTAAATAAGCAAAAGAAGTATCTAAATACAGGTGTATTTAAGGCTGGTTGAGGGCCATAATCCATAAATCTTTCTGTTTAAGTGAAACAAGAAGTTTTGAAGAATCAACCCCATGGTTTGACTGTTCTTCTCTTGTTTCCCCTTGCTTTATCTCTTGGTTCTCTTGGTTGAGGAAGCAGAGGGCTGAATTTCCTAAGACGGGATCTGTTCGGGATATTTCATTCTGACTCAACAGGAAATAGGAGAAATGTCATGAGGAAGATTATCCCTGAGAGATATCTAGCCCAGGTTGCATACCCCAGAGATGGAAATGTGTTGGATAATAAGCATGATTTAAAAAATAGTAAAATACAGGCTTTTACTCAAATAAAACCTTTCAAAATTATTACTAATATTCAAATTTCAGTTAAAAACTGTTTGCTGAAAATACTGTATATTTTAGCCTTCTATTCTGTTTCTCTTTGAATACATCTTTAACTTGGTTAGGAATTAATTCTTATTGAATGATATTAAAGTGATTACCATTATACCAATGTAATATTGTTCATTAGTTTGCCTAAATTGCTATAGTGTAATTAGTAATTCATATTGAAGTTTTTCCCTGGTTACAACTCAAGCTATCACAATGCCAATGTATTTATTAGCAAACAATTGACTCTAATGAGTCTTGAAGAATCTGTTTAGTATTATAAAGAAAACATTATTATGCATTTCTTAACATTAGTAATTAAGCATGTTTGTTTTAGACATCAGATGCTTTAAATGCACCATTATTTCCTTACAAATTTCACTTTTTATAAAAAGTCTATTCATGAAAGACATACCAAAGTTTTAAATGGTACTTCCCAGATTTCTATATATTCTACAATAAAATAAATTATAATACTCTGCAGTTTAAATTAAACAAAAAATAATGTGAAATAAAAATAATTGTAAATATAAATGGGAACCTAAAGGAAGTAAGCCTTTGGTATTTTAGGACATGGGAAAACAAGTTATTATCCAGGTATACACTTCACTAATGTTCTCACCAAATTACTCTTGTTCATGGATTGTGTATCTTGGCTAGGCAAGTTTTAAGAAAAGGAAACTCAACTTTACCTCTGGATCCAATTTTCCAGTATAATGCGTTAGTACAAAGTATACCAATGTTGACCTTACCCAGTGCCAAGAAGTTAAAATTATGCTTTTAAGGTTACTGCAGAAACATTTGAAATTGCTTTCCAGAGGATTCACTTGTTCTCTTTTTTACTCAGCAGGAATGAGCACTGTCTTTTGCAAGCTGTTCTCTGAGTTTTCATTAAATATCAACAAAAGTGCAACAATATGAGACAGAACTTCAAGCATAATCACTGCTGTTAGCTAGAATAACAACAACCAAGGAGCTAGATAATTGCTCCTGTGCCAAGTCTTCAAATCTCCTTGATGCAGAGCAGGCTGCTTGAAAATCAGGATACTTACCTCACTGAAATATAATATGTTCTACCTCTCCAACACCTTCCTGCACCCCCCACACACATGCACACACATGCACACAAACGCACTTTGCTTGATTTTCACAGGATTATGTGAAGGAATTCTAAATCCATCTGCAATGAGAAGTTTCTAATGTTGATTAACTAGGCATTCATCCAATGGACCTCTTGCTAAGTGCTGGGTATATAATAGAGAGCAAGGTGGAGTCCAGTCTTCAGACAACTTAGATTGATGAGTGGATGAAAAGAAGCTTAGGGGAGGAGGGTGTAGACTTAGCAGTTAATGAGTAGTGCCAATAAGAGAAACAAATGAGTCCGTTCTGGTTGAAAGTAGGGGATGGGTAAATGGGGGCAGGGAGCTGAGCATTCCAAGGGGAAATAACAATATAAGAGGAGGTTTAAACTCAAGAGAGAACATGGAATTGAAAGTAATTTGATATGACTATTTAACTTTAGGTAAAATTGTGTGTGTGTGTTTGTGTGTCTGTGTGTGGTGTTGATGGGAGAAGAAGCGAAAGCGAGGGGAAGGACGATGAAGTCTTGGAATTGAAATCAGGCAGCCACATCATTGACAGCCTTGAATGTTCTCTAAAGAGAATATATACTTTATCTTCAGGGCAATGAGCTCACTTAAATGAGACTTAAGTAAGAAAGAAGCATGCCCATATCTGCATTTAGAAAGATACTTTTAGAGACAGTATAAAAAATGATTTGTTTTGGCTGAGAGGCCAGTTAGGAACATTTGGGAGAGAGATAATGCTTCAACTAAATTAAGGTAGAGATAGAGGGAGATATTAAAAACACGTTAACTTAAGATAGAATAGATACATACTATTGACAGAATTCCATATTATCTGGACATAGGCATAAAAGAGAAGCAAGATTCAAGAATAGTATTTCATTATAGTTCCTGGGCTACTATGTAAATGGTGGTGTCATTTATTTGGCAGGAAGTTAATCAAGGATCAAAAAAAGTGACAAAAATTAAGATTTACTCGAAAGACAGTTAACACCATTTGAGAATATGGGTAGGATTTAGAGAAATTGCCAAGTCTTTATGTTGTTGTTAGGTCAGAATACATTAATAGTTAATTATCATAATCCTGAGGTAGTATTGGCAGAGCTGGCATAGCATTCAACAAGATCATCCATAGCCCAAGCTCCTTGCTTATCTCACCTTCCATCTCTAAAGTCACTGGTTTATTGCTGGAGCTAGAGCCATCACTTCTGAGTTCTAGGCAGGAAGAAGTAGGACAAGTGGCAAATATTGCACTTAACATAGTTGAGACATCTTCTTTTGAGTTTTTTTCCAAGTTTAAAGATGACCCATCTAACTATTTCTGCTTACATCTTACTGGACACTCCAATCAACAGGAGAGCCTGCTTAATGGCATTTTTCAACTGGCCACATTGTTCAGAGTTCTGCTACTGAAAGGAAGTGTGTATTGCGTAGGTTAACAATCTTATTGGAGAGTTAAACTGTTCACAGAAAATATTGTGAAAAGCTACATGAGATAAATTAGGATTTATTCAATTGTGTACAATAACTATGTGTTATCAGAGGTCAGTAGGGGGAAATTAATTCAGGTTGGAGAATGAACATCTTTGTTTTATGCCAACTCTGAATCTCTTACCACTTCATTTTGTAACAATCTTCCTGATCTTCCTTTGTGGAATTAACTCTCCTCTATTTTCAATCAAGATTCAAGTGAGGGAGTCAGATAGGCCACAGAGACGCTTCTGGAAAAACCATCATGATGGCTGCCCAAGGAGAACCCCAAGTTCAGTTTAAACTTTATTGGTTCGCAATGGTGGTACTGGAAAACTACTTTCATAAGATGACATTTGGCTGGTGAATTTGAGAAGATGTATGTAGCCACTGGTATGGAGGTCCATCCCCTGTGTTCCATACCAACAGAGGACCTATTTTTTATTTTTTTTTTGTATTATGCTTTTTAAAAAAAAAGATACTTAGATTACATAAATGTTACACAAAAAATAAAGGGATTGCCATATGCCCTACTCCCCACACCCTCCCACATAAACAGCATCTTTCATTAGTGTGGCACATTCATTGCAATTGATAAACGCATCCCAGGGCATTGCCACTGAGCATGGACCACAGTTCACCCTGTAGACCACACTCTCTCCCACACAGTTCTGCAGGTTATGTGATGATATAAAATGGCCTATATCTGCAGTTACAGTCATTCAGAATGATTCCCAAGTCCCGAAAAAGCCCCCGTATTAACAACTGTTTTTCCCTCTCCCTGCCCCCAGAGCCTCCAGTGGCCACTGCCTCCACATCAATGTTGTAATTTCTTCCATTGCTAAAATCACAATATGTCTATAGTAGAATACCTGTAAGTCCACTCTAGTCCATAGTTCATTCCTCAATCCTGAGGATTCTGGGATGGTGATATCCACTCCACCTCTAACTGAGAGGGGCTTTCGATCCCTTACAGCCAATGGATTGGACTCTCTTGCTTGCAGTTGTAGGCTCTCTCGTTTCCTTGGTATGGTAGTTGTCAATCCTCACCGCCTTGCTAGTTATCCTGAGTGAGTCCAGTGAACTGGATAGTAGGTGTTGCAACTCCACTGACCCTCTGGGCCCAGCTGGCACATGGACTGGAGCCTAAAGATTTCAATCTCTTGGACGTACACCTACCAACTCCAGCACCAAGTATAGGTTTAAATAGAAGGGACAGATGAGCCTTGTATAGGGAAGCCATAATTGAGTCCAACTCTGTCACCCTTAGGAGCACAAACTCCAAAGTAGGGCCCACTGGCAAGGCACAAAACTCTGGAGATATCTGCCCTGACCATAGGAGTAGGGTGTCTCCTGTGCTCTCAGGAGCCCCACTATTTGGGTTAGTATCCACTTTGGCAGTCTATGAGAGCCTGCTGAGATGTGCATAAGCGTTACCTCTGGGATGACTTCCCGACTCACTTTGAAGTCTCTTAGCTATATAAACTCTTTTGTCTTTACCTTTCCCCCTTTTTATTCGGCATCTTTTTTCAGTTGCACTGCTAGTTGGTGCTTGGTAGTAATCCCTTGGTGCCAGGGAGACTCATCCCTGGGAGTCATGTCCCACTCTAGAGGGAAGGTAATGCATTTATATACTGAGTTTTGCTTAGAGAGAGGCCACATTTGAGCAACAAGGAGGACAGAGGACCTATTAAATTCAACATATGGAACACAGCTGGTCAGGAGAAATTTGGAGAAATGGCTATTATATACAAGCCCAGCGTGTCATTATAATGTTTGATGTAACATCAAGAGTTACTTACAAGAATGTGCCTAATTGGCATAGAGATCTGGTACAAGTGTGTGAAAACATCCCCATTATGTCATGTGGCAACAAAGTGGATATTAAGCACAGGAAAGTTAAGGCAAAGTCTATCATCTCCCACCAAAAAAAGAATTTTCAGTACTATGACATTCTTGCCAAAAGTAATTACAACTTTGAAAAGCCCTTCCTTTGGCTTGCTGGAAAGCTGATCAGAGACCCTAACTTGGAGTTTGTTGCCATGCCTGCTCTTTCCCCACCAGAAGTTGTCATGGACCCTGCTTCGGCAGCACAGAATGAACATGACTTAGAAGTTGCTGAGACAACTGCCCTGCCAGATGAGGTTGATGACCTGTGAGAAGATAAAGCTGAAGTTCAGCATCAGAAATCTAGTTTTACTGGCAACTCTCCTGTGATGTCAGTGGTGCAGCATGTTTGCCACTTTATTATATAGCTAAACAGAACATGAACTTAATCTGTAGGATACTGAAGGAGAGAAATGAGCTTTGGAGTATCTGTGGTAGTTTAAAAAATACATCTTCTTTTTTTGGACCTGCATATTTAGCTGTTTTGGAATGCAGTTGTTTCCTTTTTGAGTTTCAAATATAAGACTGCTAGAGTCACATCACAAAATTCAGTGGTGAAGTCTTGTTTGTTACTGTCATTCCCATTCTTTTATGTTTAGAATCAGAATAAAGTTGCACTTCAAATATCTAAGCTAGTAAAATAACCTTGCTTATAAGAATTTCAAAACCACTGTTAGGGAAATTTGTGCCACATTACTGTTTAAATAGTCTTTACTTTTACTTAATTCAAAATCTATTAGGTTAATCACCGCCAGTGTCTACTTTTAATTTTTGTACATTTGTACAAAATTTTGTACATCATATCAAACTGATTGGCTGGATATGACTGGCCAACAGTGTTCCATTTGGTAAGGAGTCTGTTAGTGCGGTAAAGCTAAATTAATGTCAACCTACCTTCATTTTGACTAAGTAACACCTAACCCATGGAAAAGTTTGTTGAAGATTTATATATGAACTATCAAAATAAAAATAGTCTGTGGTTTGGATATGATTTTTTTTAAAAGATTCAAGTGATGGCCTGGTAAAGAGGCATATTCCATCCCCTCTGTGATTGTTTTGGGGTTGAATACAGAATCCAGTGCACTCAATGAAAGATAATTTCTAGAACTCAAGTTGAACTAACAGGGGGAAAATGTGCTGCTTATGCTAAAGTTGCTAAACCCATAGGTTATAAACCCAAAGCTATAAAAACCAATGGATGGGAGCAGGAGGTAGTACAAGCACCTTGGATAGAACATCTGGTTGAAAATTACTTTGTTAGGGAAGACTTCATATATTAACTGAGCCTTAAGCTGAGATATAGGTCTGGAAAAGATGGCAAAATGAAAATGATTGATAACCAGCAGAAGATAGTAATATTCATGAAAGATGCAAAATTCTTTGTAAAATTCTTCCATTTTGATGCCATTGAAGTTGACTATAGACAGAAAATAAAGCATTTGAATTTTATTCTTTTGGTCAAGTTTTGGTTGAGATGGAGTAAACATACTTGTTTTGGTTTCCTAGGCCGCTCAAAACAAATACCATGAAACAGTTTGGCTTGAACAATAGGAATTTATTAGTTTACAGTTTTGAAGCCAAGAAAATGTGCAATTCAAGTCATCATCAGGGAGATGCTTTCTTCTAGAAAACTGGCTGCTGAGGATCCTTGGTTCCACTGCCACATGACAAGGTACATGGTGGCATCTGCTGGTCTCTCCCTTCTCTTCTGGGTTTTGATGCTTTCAGCTTCTTGCTTCTGTAGCTTTCTCTCTGTTTGTTAGAATTTCATTCTGTTTATAAAGGACTCCAGACAGAGGGTTAAGACCCACCCTGAATAAGGTGTGTCACACCTTAAATGTAGATTCATCAAAAGATCTCACATCCACAGAAATGAGTTAGATTTAAGAACATGTTTTTTTGAGGTACATACAGCCTCAAAGCACCACACTCCATCTTCTGAACCCCAAAAAGACATGTTCTTTCTGCATGCAAAAAAATTTTTTCTATCACAATGCCCCAAAGCCTTAAGTCATTTCAGAAACAATTCTTAGTAAAAGGCTCATCAAAATCAGTTATGGCTGTGGTCTGTTCTGGGGCACAATTTTCCTCCATTTGTAGACCTGTGAAAGCCAGAAAACAAGTTATCTGCTTCCAATATACAATGAAGAGACAGGTATAAGAGAAACATTTCTATTCCCATAGGGTGAAATTGGAAAGAAAACAGGGCTCTCAGGTACCAAGCAATTATGAAACCCATTAGGGCATACTCCATTAGATTTCAAGATGTGAGCGTCATCAATGGAAAAAGTTTTCTCCTCAGGGCCTCATCGAGTGGCAGTCCTCTCCCTTCCACATGATTGCACAGCAGCTCTCCTCTCCAAGAATACTGGAATGAAGTTTCCATACTCTGAGAACACTGGGGTGGCAGCCAGAATCTCTACAATCCCCAGGGAATAGGCTCCAACTTCTGAGAACACTGGGGTGTTAGCAATCTTCCTGAGCAATGGGGTGGAAAGCCAACCCTCTCAAAACTCTAGCATAAACTCACCTTTTTCACACACATGGGTGGGCCCACTGTCTTGGTCCAAGAAGATATCTACGGTTCAGACCTCAACTTCCATGCTTCTGCTTTTAAAGGGATTTTTCCTCCAACCTGTCCCTTTATTGTCCCTTCTATTCCAGGCCAGCTGTATTTCTTTTCATACAAGATCTTCCAAAAAATCTTTTCAGTTTTGCTTGTAGGAAACAGGGGTCCAAGCCACAGGACTTTCCACAGAACCTTCCCAGATAACTGTGCCTCCAATCACGACATACAATGAAGTGACTGACTGGATCCATGTTCAGTTAAACCCTCACATGGAGCACTGTTCTCTGGGGATTTGCTTTCTGGAGGTTCAGAATTTTCAAAACCATCAATTTTGGGTTTTTTTGTGCCTAGAAGTTCAGTTTTCATCTAATCCCTTTCCTTTCACATTTTACTATAAGCTGCATAGAGAAACCAGGCTGCACTTCCCACTCTTAGCTTGGAAATCTCCCCAGCTAAATATCCAAACTCATTACTTTCAAACTCTGCCTTCCATCTGACATCAGAATTCAATTCTGCCGAGTTCTCTGCCACTTTAAATCAAAGTTCATCTTTCTTCCAGTTTCCAATAACACATTCATCATTTCTTTCTAAGGCCTTATCAGAAGAACCTTTAGTGTCCATACTTTTATCAACAATCTCTTCAAAGCAATTTAAGCCTTTTCTATCAAACAGTTCACAATTCTTCCGGTCTCTAACCGTTACCCAATTCCAAAGCTGTTTCCACATTTTTGGTATTTGCAGTAGCAGCAACTCTTTCCTGGTACCAAAATCTATTTTAGTTTACTAGCCTCCTCAAAGTAAATACTATGTTATGGTTTGGCTTGGACAATGGGATTTTATTAGCTTACATTTGAGGCTAAAAAAATGTGCAAATCACGGCATCATCAAGGTGATGCTTTCTTCCAGAAGATCAACTGCTGACGATCCTTGGCTCCTCTGCCACCTGGCAAGGCACATGGCAGCATCTGCTAGTCTCTCCCTTCTCTTCTGGGTTTCATTAGTTTCAGCCTCTTGCTTCCATGGCTTTCTCTCTCTTTGTCTGAATTTCATTCCATTTATAAAGGATTCCAACAAGAAGATTAAGTCCCATCCTGAATGAGGTGAGTCACACCTTAACTGAAGTAGCTTCATTAAAGCTCATACTTTAATGGGTACATCCACAGAAATGGATTAGATTTAAGAACATGTTTTTCAAGGGTACATACAGCTTCAAACCACCATAATACTCTACCATGGCTCTCCCACTGAACGCAACTAAAAACCTTAGACAGAATGCATGAAGCAACTCTCTGAAACTATGAAGTAAATGATAGGAGGCATAATAGTGAAAGAACTCATATCTTGGAGTACCACTGAACCAGCCTTGCATTAGTTGTTTTGTCTTTGTTTCCCCCCTCCCCATGCAGCCTGGTCTTGAATCAAAGGCAATCTGAAACCTGTAACTGCACACTGGGTGCATACAGAAAGACCTCCAAGAAAAACCTTCTATTTCTACTCTAAAGAGTGGTAAGCTGGACCCCTATAGGTCAGAGTAAGGGAGGCGTTTTAGTTTCCTAAGCTGCTTAAAGCAGATACCATGAAATGTGTTGGCTTAAACAATGGGAATTTATTAGCGTATAGTTTGAGGCTGAGGAACGTCCAAATCAAGGCAGCATTTAACTCAGCATATAAGCTCACTGCTTTCCTCCTGGTGTGGGATGTAACTTCCGAGGATGGCCTCCCTGGCACTAAGGGATTATTACCAAACTCCAACTAGCAATGCATTTGGAAAAAGACCTTGACCAAAAGAGGGAATTATTAAATACAAATGAGTTTTTACAGCTAAGAGATTTCAAAGTGAGTCAAGAGTTCAATCCAGAGGTTACTTTTATGCACATCTCAGGAGGATCTCACTGACTTACAGTAAACAATGCCTCAAACAGGGGTACTTCTGAGGACTCTAGAGACATCTGGGCACTATAAGCAGGGCAGACAACCCCAGGAAATTGGCATCCCATTGGTGGACCTTAACTTGGAATATATGATAACCTACCCCCAATGTATCAGTTAGACTCATTTATAATTTTCCTACACATGGTTCTTCCTCCCCTTTTATTTGAAACTATAATTAGCACTATACTCATTAAATATATGTCCCAGAGACTTAAATCTTCAGTCTGTTCATATGCTGATTGAGCCCTGAATCTCAGCATAGTTGCAGTCACCAGCTACTCTCTAGTTCATTGGACTTGCCAAGGACAACTAACAAAAGGATGATGATGGACAATGTCCATCCTAAAAAACAGAGAATATCTACAACTGCAAGCAAGACAGTTCCATACATCTGCCCCATGGGATCTAAGCCCCCTCTCAATTAGAAGCAGAGTAGGCATCACGATCCCACCAGCTTCAAGATTGAGGAATGATCACACATAAGAGGGGAATGCAACTACGGACCAAAGTAGACTTATTGTTATTCTAGTAATGGAAGAACTTGTAACATTGAACACTGATATAAAGAAAGTGGTCAGCAGAGGTTCTGAGGGGTAGGAGAGGGAAGAATAGGTGTAACATGGGACATTTTTGAGGTATTGGAATTGTTCTGCATGACATTGCAATGACAAATGCAGACCATTACACATTTTGTCAAAACCTATAAAATTGTGGTGCCAAGTGTAAATGATCATGTAAATTATGGACCAAGTTTAGTGACAATGCTTCAATATTTGTTCATCAATTGTAACAAATGTTCCACATTAATGAAAGATGTTGTTAATGGGGGAATTGAGGTGGGGTATATGGGAATCCCCTATATTTTCTATGTAACTTTTGTGTAATCTAAAGTTTCTCTAAAAATAAAGAAAATCAAGGCATCATCAAGGCAATGTTTTCTTATCAAAGACCAGCTGCTCATGATCCTTGGCTCCTCTGCCACATAGCAAGACACATAGCAGCGTCTCCTGGTCTCTCCCTTCTCTTCCAGGTTTTGTTGCTTGGAACTTGTTTCCATGGCTTTTTTTTTTTTTCTCTCTCTCTCTATATATATATATTCATTCCATTTATAAAGGACTCCGGTAAGAGGTAGGTCATACCTTAACTGAAATAGCCTCATCAAAAGATCCTACTTACAATGGTTTACATCTGTAAGAATTGGATTAGAATTAAGAACATGTTTTCTTGAGGTATGTACAGGTTCAAAACCACCACAGGAAGGAAACTGCTTCCCTAACTCATTCCCCAGGAAATTCCATGGCAACAGGAATGGTATTTGCACCAGCAACTGGACAAGCAACTAAAAGTCTGAGGGAGCTCCCAGAAGCATGGTGGGAATCCTCAATCCTTTAGCTCTCTCTCTGTTCTATGGCCAGTTGGTCCTGGAGGCAGATGCAATAACAAAAAGTGTGCAACAGAACAAGGAAAATAAAGCCCTGGCTTTTGAGCCAGAGGACAAAGAAAAGGGACTCCTGAAGCTTAGTAAGTGTCAGAGAGAGTGCAGAGAAATGGGAAGGAAAGCAATCCTACAAAATTATATATGATCTTCTGGACTGCCTCTGAGATATACGTACAAATATTTGACCCCAAACCACATACCAATGGCTTTGAGAACTGAACTGTGGGGTTTACCACTGCCTGAGTCTCAGACAGAACTCTGAGTGGTACACACAGGACAGATCTGAATATCACTGAAAAGACTTTGAAAATTATTTCTGAACATGGGTAGGAACCTGCATTTTGGATGCAACCAGGTCAATAGTCTGCTAAAATATATACTTTTTAAAGTATCATACTCCATAGAATTTAAACAATATCAGAGTCACATAATACAATATTTGAAAATCCATGATTATAATCCAAAATTACTCAGTGTGAAGAATCAGGAAAATCTCAATATCAAGAGACTTAATCCCAAGATGATATATATGTTAGAATTATTAAAGACTTTAAAACAGCTATTATAATCATGTTTCAAGAAGTGTGAACATGCTTAAAATGAATGGAAAGATAGAAAGTCTCAGCAGAGAAGTAGAAGATATGAAAGAACCAAATGGACATTTTAGAACTAAAAAAACACAGTAAACAAATTCAAAAATTTCACTACATGGTCTCAATAGTAGAACAAATATGAGAGAGAAGACAGAGCAATAGGAATAATTCTATCTGAACAACAAATTGAAAAAAGACTTTAAAAATGAATGGAACCTCAGAGATCTGTGAAACAATACCAAAAGGACTAACATCTATTTCATCTAACTTTTAGAAAGAGAGGAGAAAAAGTATGGTGTAAATTTAAATATATATATTTAAAGAAATAATGACTGAAAACTTCCCAAATTTGGCAAAAGGCATAAACTTACAGATTCAAGAAATTCAGCAAACCCCAAACACAATAAACTCAAAGAGATTCATGACTGGACATGTCATAATCAAAGTGATGAAAACGAAAGGCAAAGAAAAACTTTTCAGAGACAACCAATGCATTACATATAGAACAATGATTCAAATCACTGTGGATTTTCACCCATAGCCACAGAGGCAAGAAGACACTGGAATAACGTTTTTTAAAGTGCAGAATGAAAAGAAGTGTCAACCCTGAATTCCAAAATTAGCAAAAATATTCTTTGAGAATAAAGGCAAATTTAAAGCATTCTAAGATGAAGGAAAACTAAGAGCCTCTGATATGAGTAGAACTGCTCTAAAATAAATGCTAAAGGAAGTTCTTAAGACAAAATGGAATACCAGAGGGAAACTTGGAATAGTAGGAATGAAGAAAGAGAAATAGTTGAGTAAACATTACAGACTCCTTTTCTCTTCTTAAATTAGTTAAAATATCTATAATGGATGAAAGCAAAAATTGTTTCATTGTCTGATGTATTTCTCAATGTATGCAGATGTAACACAATTTGACAAGTACAGCATGAAGAAGAGAAGGTAAAGGAATGGACATGGTGGTAAGATTTCTACAATGCACTTCAAGTGCTAAACTATTAGATATGAATAGATTGTGAAAGTTTAGGAAATAGAATCCCTATAGCAACCACTAAAAACTATACAAAGAGATATAGAACAAAATTCAATAAACTAAAATTAATATTAAGTTTCATTCAAATAAAGTTTATGGTCTATATTGTTTTACCCCCTGAATCATTTCCTGATAGTCCTTGTATTTCCTAGTGTTTGGGTCTTAAATTGAAGGAAAATAGCCCAGCCCCTACTTAAACTAGTTCAAAGTAAGTTATTCACCTAAAAAAGAAGTTAGCAAAAGGCTCCAGAGGTCATTCCAGATAGCTAGGTTTATAATTTCAGATTATAAACCTGAGCTGGATCCAGGACTGGATCCCAGTTTCTGCCTATTTTCATATATAAGTACAGTAAATAAAATGTGACTAATAATTTTCTTTCATTTGTTCCGTCATACCTACCTCTAAAATACTACATATTTGGGGGCATCATAAATACTAGGCCTATTCCTGATCAAAATAATCTTTTCGGCTCCAGAGACTCTGTTCAGTCAAATTTTCCATCTTCTAAAATGCCTTAAAAAAAAAAATGCCTTCACCAAGATTTTTCCCTTCCCATGGCTGGCTCAATATCATCCTCTAATCCCAGATAAATTTTCAAATATTCAGTTGGCCTTTCTCTTCCACCTGCCACTCCAGTAGCATGATCCCTTATCGGGGCATCCATGCTCCACACTAATTGTAAATACTGTATTTAGTTTTCTACTTTCTTGATTTTGTTTTTTGTTTTTTTTTTAAGATTTATTTATTTATTCCTCCCCTCCCCCCATGTTGTTTTTGGGCTCGCTGTGTGTCCTTTGTGTGTTCTTCTGTGTCTGTTTGTCTTCTCTTTAGGTGACACCAGGAACCAATCCTGGGACCTTCTGGAGTGGAGAGAGGCACTCAATCTCTTGCACCACTTCAGCTCCGTGGTCTGCTGCATCTCTTATTGTCTATTCTCCGCCGCTCATTTGATTGCACCATCTTGCTGCGCCAGCTCTCCACACGGGCCAGCACTCTGTGTGGGCCAGCACTCCTACAAGGGCCAGCATTCCTGCACGGACCAGCACTATTCATGGGCCAGCTCTCTGCTTGGGCCAGCTCACCACATGGGCCAGCTTGCTTTTCACCAGAAGGCCCCAGGAATCGAACCCTGGACCTCCTATATGGTAGACAGGAGCCCAATCGCTTGGGCCACATCTGCTTCCCTACTTTCTTGATTTTAATCTGAGTCCACAGCTACATTATAAGACCCATAAGAAGAGGGACCAAGTCTGTCTTGTTACCCCTTATATCCCTGATACCTAACACAGAGCTTAGCATTTAGGAATTTTAAATGTTTATTGAAAAATAATAATTTCATTGGGTTTTGACATTAAAAATAAAGTTTTGACATCCTTTCACATGGATATCATGATCATTTCTTATGCATCACTATGCTTTTTACTTCTTATGAGTTAAATGATATTCTCATTAATAAAGCAGTTCAATCTTCAACAAAACAACAAATCTATAGACCCTAATATTTTTAAAAATATTGTTGAAATCTACAATATTCGATGGCATGAACTGTGTCTTATTCATCTCTATTTCTTCAAAGTCTGACACAGCTTCTGATACATAATTTTAGTTTTAGGAAGGTTTTTAGTTGTACTTCATTTCAGAGGTGTACCTTTTTATTTCAGCAATTTCTAGATTATTAAAAAGTTAATCATCAAAATCACCATTTAAAAATGGCCAACTAGGTTTTTGTCTGTAGTGGGTTTTGAATCACTAACATGTATCTGGAGGGTAAAAATGTGTTTGTGTGCCCAGAGATTACAGCGGGGAAGACTGCTGGCATGTCTAGCATCAAATAAGAGTACAACATGAAAAATAGTGTTCTGCTTTCTTTATTTTATTCTGAAATAAGTGACACTTTGTAGTATCTAAATGCCTGTCACATTATTTACAGGACCATTTTTAACTGTTTTACAGTGTTTATCCTCAATCCTTTCTCACCTTTTGCCACTAAGCTATTTTAAATCATTTTAGATGCTGAGTTAATCTGGCTCTTGCTTGCTAAAACCCACAGTGTCTCATATATCTTGAAAGTGAGATATCACATAAGAATATCAGTCTTAAAAATTGTCAGGCCTAGTAAATTGGTGCCTCATTGTCTGAACCTTATGTCAAATCAGGCTGAACATACTGAAGTTAACATATGTAGTGAGAAGACACTCTAGGGGAACGTAATAATTTCCTTGGCCTAAATCCTTTGAGCACTAAAATAACACAACAGTCATGAAATAACATAGGTTTATTTATAGCATAACAAATAACTATAAGCCCACTGTTACATGCTTTAAATTACAGATTTCAAAGCAAGAATATCACTTTAAATTGACAATTGCATAGACTCTTTAGATTTTAATGAAATTATGTGGGCAAAGGGCTTTGTAAGTTGTGAATCAAAATATGTATAATGCTTATCAATTTTAATATTCTTCTTTGAGTTTTGGAGATAAATTTGTGTGTACATCTTTGTATATCTGCAACAGAAATTTATAGTATACTAAAATGTTAAGTGGTATTCTGGAAGCAAATTATACATATACCAATTAGTGTATTAATTTTCACCTAAGAATATATATTTGGTAGCAACTCTATTCATATCAGTCTAGAATGTTTATAGCAATAGTAGCTTGAATTGAAACAAATTAAAGTAATTTAGCTGGAATGAGTCAGGCTAGGGTATGTGCTGGTAAAGTGAATGTATGTCTCGGGTGAAGGAGGAGATTTTCTCTTCCTAAATAATAATTTGGCCTCAACTTCCAAAAGACAGGAGTAAATCACAACATGCTAACACACAAAGATATATGCCAGTAAATATTAGGACCTCATTTAACAAATAACAAATAGAATTTTGGAAATTAAACTATTTGCCCAAAGCCACACTCAGTGGAAACAAACTGCCAGAGATCCTTGCTTGTACTTTTTCCTTAAGCATATGCCCAGATAAGAGGGAGATATTTCTGAGAGCCATAAGAGAAGAAAAACCTGGTAGGTTTTATCTAAAGCTTCCTTCTAGGTCAGTGCTTATCACATTTTAATGAGTATACGAATCACACGGGGATCATTTCTGATGTGGTAGCTGTGTGAGGCCTGAGACTCTGCATTTCCAGGAAGCTCTGAGCTGATGCAGCAGATTCTGATGCTCTGTGGAAGACACCTTGAGTAGCAAGGTTTTAGGTGAAAGGAAGAAACTACTCTCTTTCGTCTTTCAAAAACTACCTTCCATTTCCCAGTTCTCTTTTACTTCCTCGTAGCAAGAGATCAGTAAATGCAACACTTCCCCAAGGTCTAAACACAAAAAAAATGCTTTTGAAAAGAAGGTTCTTGGAAGGACTAGATTGACTTCAAAGTGAGCTCCAAAGGGAGAATGGAATTCATTTTAAATACAAAAGCACACTTATTGTGACTAAATTTAAAAGATAGCCATCCTTTTCAGGTAATGTTGTCTGCCTAGTGCTTACAAAAATTAACCACCAAATCTGTGGGGAGAAGGAAAACTAAGGCTCAAGATCAGAATTAATCCTATTATGTTTCTGTAGAGTCAGTTTTGAGGGAATGTTATGAAGAGAAATCAAGCCTGAACCTTCCTGTACTTCCTTCCCTAAGTGTTTATCGTAACCATTTTTATCATCTGAATTTGCATTGTCTAATGTTTGTGTTTTCTGCCAAGGGAATTTTTCTATTCTATGATCTGTCAAGATTAATAATTTACTTAGGCATGGAAGATGCCCAAAATGATATATAGATATAGCTGAACAAATCCTTAGCCACAGCTGTTTCCAAATAGGAAATATTTAATTCACATATATTCCATTGGGTGGCTTTTTCAGCCTCCTTGCTACTTGAAATTTAAAACGTAATATTCATAAGACTATGTTATTCTTGAAATGAGTTCTTTAAAAAATTGCCAAACACCCTTTAAGCCTGTAGGTGCAGATGTTGGATTCCTGGAATCTAAGCTACCATATAGTGAAACACTAAGTAAAAAATTTAAATTTGGATAAATGATATATGAGTATCTTTCCTCAAACAGGATAAACCCTGTTCTGTTAACAGTTATCTCCAAATACTTTTCTTTAAAATAATTATAGCAAAATTTATTTGTATTCAATGTAAAAAAGAAAATGTAAATTCTAACTGAGCTCTTAAATTTTATGAAGAAGTTTTATTATTGCTTCATTAACATATCGATTATTTTTAACAGGGGAAAATCACATAAATGTCTCTGTACATTAGCCTTTCAATGTACATGTACAGCACTCAAAATTCACAAGAACAGCAGGAAATACCAACAGATTTAGCATTTGGTGTCTAGGAAATCAGACATACTTGGTAATCACTGTGATGTACCTTAATGTCTGAGCAAGCATTTGAAGGTGTTTACTTTTTCAGTCAAGTAATTAGGAATCTATTATAGTAGGACATTTTAGAAATGGGAAATTAAGAGTCATTTTCTTTGCAAGTGGTTGTAAAAGGCAGATAATTGACTGCTATTGATTAAAGGAGCTATAATGAAAAGCGTTTCTTTCTCTTCTTCTAAAAAGCAATGTTTATCTCAAAGAGCTACTGCAAGCAACAAGAGCAAAGAATGCCACTTGGTAGACTTTAAATTGAGAAATGAATCTGATACACTTTCAACATACAGTTTTAAAAATCACAGACAAACCCATAAAAATAATATTGATCTCATTAACTTAAATGTCAAACTTGGTCATCACAAATGCCAAAGGACCTGTAAAATATCTGTATATACCTTCTGATCATAGACTGCTTCTGAAAAATTGAAGTAAACTAAAAATCACCACAAAGTTTATTTTTAGATGATCTGTGCAGGCAAATCTATTTATAGAGAAAATTAAAATAAATGATACATTGTCTCAGTTATCAATATCTACATAACAAACCACTATAAAAAGTAGGGGCTTAAAACAACAATCATTTTATTAGCTCAAAATTCTGTGGGTTAGTAATTTGGGCTAGCTCAGCTGGCAGCTCTTTCTTTGCTGATCCACTTAGGTTTGCTCATGAGGCTGCTGTGATCTGGTCTCTCAGTTGGATCTAAGATAGCTTCCTTTACATGTCTGTTGGCCAGGCCTCTGGCTAAACATAGTATATTGCCACAAAGAAAATTATCCAGGGCTTCATGATTAGTTGACTGAGTAAGAGAGGTTATCCTGAATAATCTGGGTTGGCCAGATTCAATCAGTTGAAAAGCCGTAAGAAAAGCTGCTCTGAAGAAGTTCTGATTCTTGATAGCAGTTTTACCTTTTGCCCAAAATTTCCAGCCTGCCCTTCTTGATGGTTTGCTTTACAAATTTCAGAATTGCCTAGCCAGCCTTCACAACTGTATAAACCTGTTCCTTGTAATAAATCACTTAATAAATATCTCCGACTGGTTCTGCTTTTCCAGTTGAACCATGACTGTTAAATATTTTGATACCCAAAGTAATTCCAAAGGGGAAAAGCAATGTTAAGGATGAGTTTTCTGAACTGATTCTGGGTTCTCTGGAACTGATCTCTAATCTGATTAGATATAAAGGCCCTAATGACTCTATTTCCATTGTTAAAGGGGGCACTGGTAGTCCATGGCATAATGTGGCAATACAGACATGCAAGGTATTGTCATTGGCTATTCCTAATCAAATATCTAAAGAAAAAAATGAAATTCTGGGTGGCCATGTATTTTCTACCTTAGACCATTTCAGTCAATCTAAGGAATATAATGGAATGGGCTGGTTGCTCCTAACTGAGATGGAGAAAGTAGAGGGGGGAAAGGATGAGCTAAGAAATTTACATTTTCACTTCAAGCTCCACATGAATGACTTGAAAGTTTCTATATCTGTCCTAAAAGTAGCCCTTATCTCCTATAGCCTAAGGGCTGAGATTTCTGAAAACCAAATTCAGAGTCTCATCCTGTGAATGGCTGGATTACAATGCAAATTGAATTCCCAACCTCACAGTATGTCCTCTTTTAAAGTGAGGGTATTGATTGGAAAGGAATGGAAACCCAAAAATTGGCATGGGGCCTCCTGGGCAGATCCCAGTGAAGCTCAGGACATCAGACATCTAAATTCTGCTGAGTTTTCTTTACCTCAGAAGCAGCCCTTTTGAAGCTGGATTCCTCTAGATTCTTGGCTATATTATATAAGAGAATTTAAGAACATGCTCGTTTAGTTAGGCCAGTAGTTTATTGAGAAAATTGGAGAAGAGAACAAAAACAGGAAAAAATAACAGATTACACACTCCTAGTTGTAGGTGCAGGCTGCTCCAGGCAGAGAGAGAAATTTGGCTTCTGTGGTTACCTTTTAAGCTATTAATTATTCCTACCCTTGCTAATGTTCAGGAGAGGGGCCCCAGCTGTTTGCTGTTCTGATTGATTACCCCACCTGTCATTTCCCCAGGCGGCCCGATGATAAGGCCCCTTGAAGGTATCCAGGACTTTTCCTTGACTCCAAATGAGATCTCCTTCCAAATGGGGTTCTCACTGGATCTTTCTGGCACCCTCCTTGGTGGTGGTCTTTTCCTCAGGGGGTTTCCAGGCAGGGTTCCAGGGCCACATGTTTTGTGGCCATGTTTTTCTGCCAGGTCTTAGACTCATCTTCCCTTTCCCTAAATTAACCTGCCTCAACTTCATGCTCAGAGGGTTTACACCCTTATTCTTAAGGGGGAGCTGAAGGATAATGGTCATTCTTCTGTAACTACTTCCTGCTGGTTAGGGGCAGTAGGCCCTACCTGACAAGGTGTAAAACCCTCTTGCTACTCTATTGCGGTTGGGGGAAGATGAGTCTGGGACTGTGGGTGGAGCTGGATGAAATCCCCTTATGGTTAATAAGGCATTGATTCTGGAAGAAGTAAACTTAGTTATAATTTAAGATACATGGTTTTACTAAAAGGATAAAGAAGATGGT
>JAQZBX010005056.1:0-57744 GCA_029593785.1 Cabassous unicinctus | reverse complement strand
CAGGATTCTCTAAATATAGAATCATGTCATCTGAATTAGGGGAAGTCTTACTACTTCCTTTCCAATTTGGATAGATTTTGTTCTTTTTTTTTTCCCCTTGCCTAATTGCTCTGGCTAGAACTTCCAGACAGTATTGAATAACAGTGGTAACAACAGGCGTTCTGTTCCTGCTCTTAGAAAGAGTTCAGTCCTTCACCATTATGTATGGTGTTACCTATAAGTTTTTCATATATGGCCTTTATCATACTGAGGAAGTTTCCTTCTATTCCTAGTTTCCTAAGTGTTTCTGTTCAAGAAAGTGTGCCATATTTTCTCAAATGTCTTTTCTGTGTTAATTCTAATAATCATGTAGTGTTTTTTTTTCCTTTATTCTGTTAATGTATTTTTTATATTAATTGGTTTTCTTATGTTGAATCACCCTAGGATACATGTGATAAATCCCACTTTATCATGGTGTATATTTCCTTTTAAAGCAACGTTATATTTGGTTTGCTAGTATTTTTGCATCTATATTCAGAAGATCTGTAATTATGTTTTCTTGTGATATCTTCATCTGGCTTTGGTATGAGGGTGGTGGTGGCCTCATGGAATGAATTAGGGAGTGTTGCCTCCTCTTCAATTTTTTGGAAGACTTTGAGCAGGACTGGTGTTAATTCTTCTTGGAGGGTTTAGTAAAATTCCCGTGGAAAGATGATTGTTTCTGGGCTTTTCTTTGTTGGAAGGCTTTTTATTTCTGGCTCAATCTCTTTGCTAGTTATTGGTATGTGGAGTTCTTGTATTTATTCTTGAGTCAGCATAGTTAATTTGTGTGTTTCCAGGAATTTGTATATTTCATCTGAGTTATCTAATTTATTGGCATGCAGCTGTTCATAGTATCCCCTTATAATCCTTTTTATTACAGTGGGTTGGTAGTTATGCCCCCTTTTCATTTCTGATTTTTGCCTCTTTTGTCCTCTCTCACTTTCTCTTCATCAGTCTAGCTAAAAGTTTGTCAATTTTATTGGTCTTTTCAAAGACCCATCTTTTGGTTTTATTCTTTCTATAGATTTTTTGCATTCTTTGGTTCATTTATCTCCACTCAATCTTTATAATTTCCTTCCTAATGTTTGCTTTTGGTTAGTTTGTTCTCCTTTGCCTAGTTCTTCAGCTTTGAGGTTCAGCCTCTGATTTGAAATCTTTCTTCTTTTTCATTATATGCATGTAGAGCTATAAATTTCCCTCTCATCGCCTTTGCTGTATCCGGTAAGTTTTGGTAGGTTGTATTCTCATTTTCATTGGCCACAAAATATTTTCTAATTTCCCCTGTGATGTCCTTTTAAACACATTTATTGTTTAAGAGTGCTTTCTTTGATTTCCACATATTTGTGAATTTTCCATTTCTCCCTCTTACTGATTTCTAGCTTCATTCCATTGTGGTCAGAGGAAATACATTATATGATTTCAATATTTTTCAATTTACTGAGACTTGTTTTATGACCTATGGTATAGTTTATGTGCACTCGAGAAGAATGTGCATTTTGTTATTGTTGGGTGAAGTGTTCTATCTATGTAAGTAGGTCTAGTTGCTTTAGAGTATTGTGCAAGTCTTGTATTTCCCTGTTGATCTTCTCTCTAGATTTTCTATCCATTAAAAGTACTGTATTAAATTCATCTATTATTAATGTAGTATATTATTATTAATATATTAATGTAGTTAATTATTAATGTAGTATATATGTAATGTATATTATTAATATATTTCTTGCTTCAAATCTGTCAGTATTTTCTTCACATATTTTGGTGTTCTGCTACTAGGTGTTTATATGTAATTGTTATAACTTCTTGTTGAATTTACTTCTTTATATGATTGTCTTTTTCCCTTCATTGGAGTTTTTGACAATGTGTATTTTATTTTATATTAATGTAGCTATCCCAGCTTTGTTTGGTTACTATTGCATGGTATACTTTTTCCATCATTTCACTTTCAACCTACTTATGCCTTTGAATTAAAGATGAGTCTCATGTAAACTGCATATAGATGAGTCATGCTTTATTATCTATTCTGCTAATCTCTGACTCCTTGAGTTTAAAGTTTAATTCACTTACATTAAAGTCAATATTGATAATGCAGGACTTTCTTCTGCCATTTTGCTATTTAGTATTTGTGCATCATATGATTTTTGCACTTTAATTCTTCTGTTAATGCCTACTTTAATATTTATTTGATTTTTGTATTGTGCCATATCGAGTCCCTTCTCATTTCTATCTGGATAAATTTTTTCATATATTTTCATTCTGGTAACCATGGGCTTAAACTTTAATAATCTTAACAATAGTATTTGATTGATACCAACTTGCCTTCAGTAGCATTCACACGCACTGTTCCTTTACCCCTCTGACCCCAAATTTTTTTAATTGTTAAAAATTATAGCTTTTTACATTGTATTTCTCAAACCATAGATTTATCACTACTTTTTAAACAACATTTACATTTTAGCACCTAGAAGAAGCAAGAAGTGGAGTTACATAGAAAAAAAAATACAATAATACTAGCATTTTTAATTATCCAAAAGATTACTTTTACTAGAGATCTTTATTTCTTCTTGTCACTTTGATTTCCTGTCTAGTGTCCTTTTCTTTCAATCTGAAGAACTCTCTATAATATTGCTTATAGGCAGGTTTAGTGGTGATGAACTCCCTTCAGCTTTTATCAGTTGGGAGTATCTTAAACTCTCCCTCATCTTTGAAAGAAAGTCCTGCTGGATATAGAACATTTATTGGTTGACAATTGCTTTCTTTCAGCACTTTAAGTATTTCAACCCACTGCCTTCTTGGCTCCATGCTTTCTGAAGAGCATTCGGCACTTGATCTAATTGGGAATCCCTTGTCTATGACATGTTGCTTTTCTCTTGCTTCTTTCAGAATTCTCTCCTTGTCCTTTGCATTTAACAGATTGAGAAGTATGTAAAAGGGCTTATTTTTCTTCAAGTTTATCCTGCTTGGTGTCCTCTGGGCTTCTTGGATGTACATAATCACATCTTTCACTAAGTTTGGGAAGTTTTCTGTCATTATTTCTTTAAATATTACTCCTGTCCCTTTCTCCTTTTCTTCTCCTTCTGGGACACTCATATTATGTATAATGCATATATTGGCTTGATGGTTTTCTAGAGGTCTCCTAAGCTATTTTTGCCTTTTATAATTCTTTTTTATTTCTGCTCCTCAGTCTGACTCATAACAATTGCTTTGTCTTCGAGTACTCTGATTCCTTCCTCTGCCAACTCCAAACTACTATTGAAATCCACTTAGGAATTTTTTTTTTTCACCTATTCTGGTTTTCAACTCCAATAGTTCTGTTTGGCTCCTTTTGAGAATTTCTCTCTTTTGTGAGATTTTTTATGTCAGTTTTTTTAGTTTGTAAGCAGCTGGTAGTATGACTAAGACTTACTTGAGTGTTAAGACCCAAAAACTTTAATCAAATCTAAGTAAAAAACACCTTTCACCATTTCACTTTGCATCAGCTAGTGCTTTCTATCAGAGTTCAGCTCTACAATGAGGCAGGTAAGCCCAAGTGAATACAGATTGCAGAGTCCTTTTGTCTTTTATAGGCCAGTGTCTTGTCCTGGGCTTATGCTTATCAGTGGTCTTAGGAGTTCCCCTGTTTTCAGGGGTTTGAATGACCCTTCTACTTCCCCGGAAAGAGATTTTCACTCTCTCTGGGGTCTTGAATTGCAGGATTTAAAGCAGATAAGCTTTTGCCCCAGGTCATCCTCCTCAATTGTTTCTTATACCATATTCATTGTCTCATGCTGCTTTTCCCCAGAAGGCAAATTGTGGGAGGGAGCATACCAGAGAGGAGTTTCACAAGTCAGTCTTTCCCAACCATAACAAGGCCAGGAACTCTCAAGGGATGTACCAGCAGGCTCCAAACGGCTTTGTAGCAGGGATGAGGGAGGGGATAGAAAGGACATCAGGAGCTCTTTCTATGGCTCCCCAAAGCTGCGCTTTCTTGACTCAACCAACACAGCCCTTCAAGTGTCCTTCACAGCTCTGAGGAAGCATGCCAAGTCTTCTCTGCCACCTTTGTCCTGGGCATGTTGGAACAATGGCCGCCCTCAGAGCATCAGCACCAATGATCTGAAGTAGCTCATCAAAAGCAGTGACCAGCAATTGGCCTGTGCACCCGACTGCAGATCTTGGGGAAGTGGAATTTTATGTCTCTCTCTGGCACCACCAAGCTACACAAGAGGGCAGAGCCTATTGCTGCCTACTGTGAGAGTGGGGCGTGGATGCTGATAACCACTGTGCAGAGAACGCAATTTCCTGGCATGACAATGAATATGCTGTGTATACCTGTGACATTGGTCCTTGATTTTGGAGACATTTTGCTTCCATTCTGTATAGCAAAAGTAATGTAACAAAGATGAGCAAAGGAGAAGAAATGCAGATGGAGAAGAATTGGACTGTTTAATTCATTTTAGAATGTGAATATACAATTTTTATATATGTCACATTTTAGCTAAAACCATGTGTTTTCAAGGGATTTGGACTCTGCTGAATAGATATCTATTCTGACTAGTAATTTTTAGCCTGAGATCTAATTACCTCATGTTGCTAACAGATTGAGACAGAGTGAAATTCAAAGACCTACTTGTCAGACTTTTGACAAGAAAAAGAAAACTAATTCCTTTAGTCATATTCAGAATACTTAGGTTTTAGGATTACTCACTTTCAAATTCTGCAGTTTCTTCTCATCTTCTCCCTTGCCATTTTGACCATATAATTGCTATAATTATGTGGGTTCTATAAATGTAAAATGTTCTTTCAGTGACTTGTGCTGAAAAGAGATACTTTGGTATGATTGAAAGATCATGAACAAGGAGTTGGGAAACTTGATTTCAGCCCCATTTCTGCCACAGAAAATATGCTGTCTTATTTGAACTAGTCAGTTAATCTCTATGGGCCTCAGTTATCTTTATCATGAAGAAATCAGGTTAGATGATCTGAAAATGTTATGTTTACTTCTAGAACTCTTAGCCCCAAAGGAGTTGAGCTGTTCGTTCCTAGCTGACAATATGGTCCTTAGTTTCAATTTACTCATGAACAATCATAAAATGATTGTTAAAATGCATGAAGGGGAAACAGTTTTAAATCATTATACTCCCAAAGTGAACATTGAGCAGATATTTTGATGGCTTGTGTGAAAATAATAGTTATAGAAATCCCCACAATTAAGTAAGTTTATTCTGTCTTACTGTTTAAATAAGAAGCATGATTCAGCTGTGATTTGAATTCAGTGAACACTTTCATCAGCCTAGTGTAGTCTCCTGTATTCAAGGAATAATGAATTAACTCACTGACTACAAGTCTCAATTCACAATATTATTAGGTGTTCTCAAACATACCATTATTATCACACTATCCCCCTATTTACAATGTCTCTTCTTTTTCCTTCTATTCCTAGTTCAATCATGTGCTCTGATTTTAATAACTAAGATAACATGGACAAAACCTGCTGGGCACAAAATACCATCTGGTCCAATTTGATTCATTTTCTTATAGTCATTAGTCATTTACATATATCACCTTCCTCCCGTCTGTTTCAATTAATTTCTCCAGTTATTTGTACAAACCAATTTAATAATTCCTGTGAAAATCCATAAAATTTTTCATTCCCTGTGACAAAGAAATTCTACTTCTAGGAATGTAGTATAAAAATTAAGTTTTAAATCAATGATTATTTTATCATGGTGGGCAATATAAAAATGAAGAATAAATTTATATATTGATTTATTTATTCAAAAATTTGCCAGATGTTATTTATTCTAGGCCTTGTTGACAAAGCAGTGAAAAAAAATAGAGATATTGTTTTCATTAACCTCACATTCTAGTAAGAAATTCAGTATTTTAACAATGTAGCATTGAAATATTTCAAGAGATAGTCATATGAGTTAATACAACTCATCCATTTAAATTAAAGAGAGAAAGAATCTCATAAAATGGAATCAAGGCTGATAGTTTTGTAAAGTTCTTGAATCTCCACGTAAAAACACCATAATAGCTACATAGCAAAATGGGAAACCCAGGGAAATTTTTCAAGTATACTGAAGCAAGTTGCTTCCAAAAACTCCTCCCAACCAGGTAGAGGCAAACCAAGAACAGCTGCAAAATCTGCATGAAATGAGCATCTTTGTGGGAAAAAGAGGATGGGAGTAGATCTGAGTACAGGAGAAACTCAAAAAAGCCTGACAAGTATTTTCTGTCAACCATGGCAGGCAAATTTGGTAATAAGTCAGAAGAATTTTGTGGACTCCATATCTGGTGAGTTTCAGGGATATAGTCTTACCGGGGATGGAAGAGTCTGTTTCTTATAAATTGCCCTCAAAACTGATGAGGATGGATCTGTTCAAGGAATGAATTCTCCATTGAGGAAAAACTGATAGTGTTAAAATAAAAATTGAGAAGACTATTAATAACGTAGGTGAAGAAAAAGGTCCAGATAAGAGTGAAAGTAGGAGACTTTTAGAAATGGTTACATTTGTTGCTCCACTAATTTTTTCTGCTCAAAAAAACTCCATAAGGCCCTGGGTTCGCTTCCCAGGGCCTCCTTGTGAGAGCAGGCTGGCTGCGCGGTGCTGTGGGCTGATGCAGCAGGACCTCACAGCAAGGGGGAGACAAGCAGACACAGAAGACACACAGCGAATGGACACAGCAAACAAGCAGCAAGGGGGGGGGGGATAAATAAATAAATCTTAAAAAAAACAAACAAAAAAAACCCTCCATAACTGGTGAAACAACTTTTAAAATATTGAAAAATTAAATGTCTCTGGAAATTGTTCTAATAACATTCTGCAAATGAAGAAATATTTATTCAAGAAAATCATGATAAGAACAGAAAAGTCTGTGTCAGTTAAGCCAAGTCCCATCTCCAGCTCAGTGGAATGGAGTCTCTACTCTTGGTGGGTGCAGCCAAGAACACAGACTCACTTTTCCTCCTCCTTCCGACGTAGGGTATGGAGTCTCCCCAGCACAGATAGACCACTGGCATTTCTCATCCTTAGCAACTCCATGTTGCAGGAGAGAGCAGTTGAAATTTCTGAGGCTCCCTTCCTTCATACAGCCACAACTCAAAAAAAAAAAAAAGATCTGCCCTAGGTATAGCAAATTGAAAATATGGGGCTTTGATTGTCCTTTCCCAGAACACACATAGGAAAAATGTTATAGGATGCAAAAGGAAAGCCAGAAAGACCATAGTCTATCATTCTCACCCACAGCCCAATTTGTAAATTAGAGGTGTTACCGTTAGAGAAGCAGGTCACTGTTTCTCAGAGATTTTGCCCAGGATGAGTGGCAGGCTGTAAGAACAGATAGCTGTATAAATCTCCCCAGGGGAACTGACTTTATTTGGAAAAGGACATGGAAACATCAAGCCTACGGGTGCTGTAAAAAGCAGCAGAGATTTTGGTGGCAAGTTATTAAGTCTGGTGGTTCCATACTAAAATGAACAACATGCTCAAAAAGAGACAACAAAGAAGAGCTACTCTGGAGTCTTTGAAAGACTATTTTCAAAGATTACTCTTACAAAATGGCCAAAATTTAATTGCATCCAACAATGAACAATATATGCCTAGCAGTATTATCAAGAACAATTGAATAATCAGCAATCATAAGGGGAGACAAACAGCTGGGTGTGATATCAACAGAAGAGTAGAGAGTTGAACAGAGAGATCAGAGAAGAAGACAAAGAGAGCACTGCTAAAGCAACTGTCATCCCAGGTAACTGTGAACATGCAAAAAGCTGGGATACCAGAGACTGAACAATGTGAGAGAAATAGACTGCTCCAAAACAGTTCAGCCAAGTTAATAAACAACAACAAGCCCCATAAGAGGGGTGCATCAGTACCCACATATGCTACAATATATTACCTAAAATGTCAAATTTTCAAACAAAAACCATGACAATGCAAAAAAACAGGAACAGTTGCTACATACACATGGAAAAAAGAAGAAAGCAAAACTGCATTTTAGGGCATGAGGTGATTGATTTCACATGAAATAGTTGAACGCAGCTATAATAAGCATGTTTAAAGTCAAAAGGAAGTAATGCTTTAACAAGCAAAGGACAGAGAAAACAGGTTATCCAAGTTGGCCAATCTGGTGGCACAACAGGCCACTGTTACCAGACAGAATCATTGAACCTCTAGCAAAATCTGGCAGAACTATCTTCCTCAAAACTCCAGAAGAGTTAAAATGTTGCAGTACCTGGGAGAATGCAAAAAGAAGAAACACAATTTAAAAATGCTCCAGACACTCAAGGATATATATGTCATACCACTAGCAGAATACAAACTTGAGGAACAGACAACAGGACTCAAGCCCAAATTAACAAAAAAATATTAAAGGTACAATGAGAAACACAATAAGACAAAGAAACAGGGAATGATGTATTGGATTATAACCCCAAAATAAAATAAGTATCCATGAGCCTTTTAGCAAACAATTGAAAATCTGTTGAGGCTCTGGAATGCCAGGGATAACCTTTCCTCCTAGGAAGACAAAACCCCAAGACTGTCCTCTAATCTGATCATTTGTAGAGGTTGCCCCAGTGAGGGGAGCTATGGAACCTGAAGGATTTGGCAGAAGAGCTTTTTTAATTTTTACACAGTGCTTTCTACTTGATTGTATGCAAATGGTTATCAGGGTCATGAATTAGGAAGGACTAAAGGGTGATCAATACATTGTAATAGTTATCACCTCTGTCCTCTGAAACCGAGTCTGGAACATTATGGCTGAATTTTTTGCCATTGCCTTTACTTTCTCAAGTTTACAGCAGTTACCACCATATTATATACCTTCTTTTGGGCAGTGGTTCGTAGATGCATCCATGAATGAATGAACCTCACATCACAAACATTGTTTATATTCCATTCCTGGTTCTTAGCTCCCACTAATAGTTCTTATTAAAAATTAGATGCAGGCTTGGGCTGCTTAGGCCTTCTTCCAACTGCTTCAAGTATCAGAATCTGTTATATACTCTTAATCAGAGTATAAAACAGATCCTAGAAGGACATATTCTATAGCTTAACAGTGTTTTCCTCTCAGTGCATATTGTTAAGCCGTTACTATATTTTTTCATGATTCCTTGTCTGTGTTTTATGTTTTTTCATTAAATAAGATGTTCTAATAATATAATAATAGAAAATAGACATTCATAAAAAGAGAAAAAAACACTTAAACGATTTTTAATTTCCAATCTCTCTGTGAAGCCTCAAAGCACTGCAATTTACTTAGATGATTCTTTTCTTTCATAAAAGTATAACAAAAGCCTATCAGTTATATACCTGTGTGATTTCTGCTCTCCCTTTGTAAGCAATGGAATTACTGTAGTTTTTCTTCTTCTTTCAGTCAGGAAACAAATTCTCTATTTTTCTGCATCTCATATCCCTCACAGTGCCGAGCATATGAAAAGATCCAACATACATATCTTGATACCTGGAAATAAGAGCACTGGAATTTACCACTGAAAAACTTATAGAATATTTCAAATTTTTGTTGCATATTTATGTAAAGATGTTTCTGATCAGGGTTTACAAACCTAGAACTGAATGTCTGGTCATATTCTATGTGATCCTTTGATGTTATTAGATATTGCCAAAATTCTTCCAATACTTTTGTATAAATAGACATTCTCACCAGCAGAGTATATGACTCTGGTAGCCTCTATATCTTCAAAAACACTTAACTTTATAAGTCTCATTAATATTGTCTATTTGCCAAGTAATATTCTAATAAACATTTCCTTAGTAATTTTTGTGATGGTAAATATTTTCTTAAATTTCTTGACTATAAAGTCTTTCTATTCTGTGAGTTAAACCTATTTTTTATTTCAAGATTTAAAAATGTATATTGTTCATATCAGTTCTTTGTGAACTCTTTGTGTTTTAACTTTATTGCATTTTTCTCTTACAGTATTGTATTATAATGGAGTCAAAATTAGTAACATTTCAATTTTTAATTTAATATATTTATGACTAATAAGCCCCTCCTGTACACTGAAAGTATCATCCTGTATTTTCTTAAACTAGTATTTAAAATTGTTTTCTTTTTACAGTTAGGTTTTGATCCTTCTCAATTTTTATTTTCCTAGAGTTGTCTATATGATTTCAGACTGAAAAAATTAAGGAGGCAGTGGTTTCTTAAACCTTACACCCAAAACATGAGCAATGAAAGAAAAAACAGATAAATGGAACTTCCTCAAAATTAAACACTTTTGTTCCTCAAAAGACTTTGTCAAGGAAGTATAAACGCAGTCTATTAAATAGAAGAAAATATTTGGAAACCACATATAGATAAAAGTTTGATACCCATGTTATATAAAGAAATCATACAACTCAATGATGAGAAAATGAGCAACCCAATTTAAAAATGGGCAAGTCTTGAATAGACATTTTCCAAAGAGGAAATATAATTGACCAAAAATTGCATGAGAAAAAAATGTTCATCACTAGCTATTAGGGAAATGCAGATGAAAACTACAATGAGATATCATTTCACACCTTATAGAATGGCCATTAATTAAAAAAAAATAAAGCAAAAAAAAACCAGAAAACTACAAGTGTTGGAGAGGATGTGGAGAAATAGGAACACTCCTTCACTGTTGGTGGGAATGTAGAATGGTACAGCCTCTGTGGAAGACAGTTTGGAGATACCTCAAGAAGCTGAATATAGAACTGCCATATGATCCAACAATCCTGTTCTGGGAACATATTCAGAAGAACTGAAAGTTAGGAAACAAACTGACATTTGTACAGTGATGTTCATAGCAGCATTATTCATTATAGTTAAAATATGGAAACAGCCTAAGTGTCCATCAACCAATGAATGGATAAACAAAGTATGGCATATACATACAATATAATACCATTAAGCTGTAAAAAGAAATGAAATCAAGATGCATATGACAACATGAATGAACCCTGAGGACATTATGCTGAGTAAACTAAGCCAGACACAAAAGGACAAATATTGTATGGACTCATTAATACGAACTAAATATGAGCAAACTCATAGAGGTAAACTCTAGAATAAGGTTACTAAGAGATAGAATATGGGTAGACAATGGGAGCTGATGCTAAATATATGTAGAATTTTTAGTAAGGTTTATTGTAAAAGTGTGGAAATGAATAGAGTTGATGGTAAAACATTATAGTGAGTAAAACTAATAATGCTGATTTATAAATGTGATTGTAGCTGAAAGGGGTAGTCTACTACTATAAATGTTCATAAAATTGATTTATAGGTTCAATGCAATCCAAATCAAAATCTAAAGATAAAATCAGACAATACAAACATAACCAAGAATGTGAAGTGACTAGATTTCTCATTCATTTTTGGTGGAAATATAAATTGGTACAACCACTCTGAAAAATATTCAGTATATGCTCTAGTCTGGCTGAAGATATCTATATCCCATGACCCACAATTCCACCCCTAGATAAGTTAACAAAACACAAATGTGAACATATATTCATCAAAAATATGTATAGGGATGTTCATAGAGCATTATATGTAACAATCAAAAAGTGAAAGACATTTATATCAAGATTAGAAAGGGTAAAAACCTCCTCCATATTCATAGTGAATTAGTATACTGCAATGAGAGTGAGTAAATGATTGTTATGTGTACAACATGAATGCATTTCATAAACATAATATTGAGGAAAGGAAGCCAGACTTAAAAGAATACATATCATGATTCCACTTACATAAAGTTCAAAAGGAAACAAAGCTAATTGGAGTATCTAGAAGGCATGAAAGTAGTTACCATTGGGTACAGTGGATGGGTGCAGGCAAAAGAGAAGTTTTGGGTGTACTAATAATTTACTATACCTTGAGCTAGGTGATGGTATGCAGAGGTTTCTTTGCTTTGAAAAATATCACCATGCTATCTGTGCACTTTTCTCTATGTACTCTATAGGTTGATAAAAATGTACTTATTGATATTATACCCAATGCAAAACACACTGAAGAGGCAGGGAATAATGAAATAGTAATGTGCAAATACTGATAAGTATGATTCCAGCTGCCCATATCTGTGGTCTTCCTTTGCCTTTCTGAGTAAACATATTCTCAGTTTTGTGTGTGTGGAATCACCCGATCTAGGTAATGCTCCTTCTGATATGGAATAATACATTTAGGCCAGATTTTGATCGAGTTTTAACTGGCATCTTGCTCCATTTCAAATGCATAAAATTGCCCTTGTACTCCCAAAATAAGGTATTACATAATTTTTTAAAAACATAATGAAAAATGAAAATATATCTTTTTAGAAGAGAAATGCCAAATGAATTTCTTAAATATGGCTGTATGAACTAGCCCATTTCTTATTCTCCCCTTTATTAAAAAAAAAAAATATATATATATATATATGTATGTGTGTGTATATATGTGTATATATATATATATATATATATCAGGATATATCACTTCCTAAACTTTCGGAATCTTTTCTGAATCTGTGAACTTAAAAATGTCATTTAAAACTTTACCATACCTAATTTGTACTGAAATGACCCCTTTTGTTGCTTTTCCATAGCCTTACTCACCTTTTTCTGTAACCTCCATCCCTGACCTAAAGCACTGGAAACTATTTATCTGTTCTCCAAATCTGTAATTCTGTCATTTTAGTATGTTATATAAATGCACATATTTCATACAAACATAAGCCTTTGGGATTGACTTTTTAAAAAAACATCATAATTCACTCTAGATTCATTCAAATTATTGTAATTATCAGTGAACCTTACGTTCACACAAAAACCTGTACACAAATGTTCATAGAAACTTTATTCATACTCGTCAAATCTATAAACCGTCCAGATGTCCTTCAAGAGGTGAATGTTTAATCAAACTGTGGTAATTGATAACATGGAATATTACTCAGCAGTAAAAAAGAATGAACTAGTAAATTCTGTTACTTTTAACTTATTTTTTCTTTATATTGAAAGCATATCTTTAAGGCAACAAATAGTTAGGTCTTACTTTTTTATTCAATCTGACAATCTCTGCATTATAGTTGGAAAATTTGGACTGTTTATATTAAATGTGATTATTGATATTAGACTAAATTTAACATCGCTATATTTATTTTGTTTGTCCTATTTCTTCTTTGTTCCTTTTTTCTACCTTCTACTAGATTATTTAAATACTTTTTATGATTCTGTTTTATCACTTTTTTGGTTTATTAGTTGTAATGCACTGGATATGGTAGTGGCTTCTTTAGGGTATATTCTATATATCTTTGACTTATCACAGTAAAATGATGTTATACCACTTTATATATATCAAACAGACCTTACAAAAATGTACTTCTATCTTTTCTTCTTTGACTTTGGCACTATTTCTTCATAAATTTTACTTTCACATATTCTATTAACCCCCTCCTTTACTGTTATTTTTTCCAAACAGTCAACTGTCCTTTAAAGAAATTTAAAGAATAAGAAATAATATATTTTCTCATGTAGTTTCCATTTTCAGTGCTTTTCATTCCTTTGTGTAGATACATCGTTCCTTCTAATATAATTTTCCTTCTGCCTGAAAACCTTAACATTGCCAAATGTTAGATCTTTGGTGATGAAATTATTACATTTTGTGTTTTAGATCTTTGGCTGCTCAACTAAATACCACGAAATGGGTCAGGTTAAACATTGGGGATTTATTTGCTCCCAGTTTTGAGGCTAAAAGAAAATCTAAATTAAGGTGTTGAAGCAGGCTAGTAAAATAGTGAATCAATAAATGGATCTGGAACCTGGCAAGAAGTCCATGTGGATATTGATACCCCCACGATGGCTGCTGGAAGAGCCTCATGAGAATCCCATTCAGAATGAGATTTCTGCTATTCGGAATGAGGTTTCCTCGGGAAGCCAGGAGAAGCCCCGCATATTCTCCAGGGCTCTTATAATTGGGCCCTTCTAGGGGATTGATGGGTGGGGTAATCAATCAAAACAGCAAACAGCTGGAATCCCTCCCATGTCATTAGCAAAGGGGTAGAATAATTAATGGTTTAAAAAGCAGGCACAAAAGCCACCCCCACTCGCTCTCACTCTCACCTTCTGCACCCTGCTCTCACTGTGCCCCGCCCCCCCATGGATCAACACGCAAGTAAAACCTGGGCATTTATAATCTATAATGGGAAATTGCAGTCTGTAAATTAGCCCTCTTTATCACTCTTCAGCCCCTTCCTCTCTACCTGGGACCTATGATCTGTTATTTTCTCTCATTTCCCCTCCCTCCCTACCTTAATAAATTGCTGGCCTAATCAACAGGATGTGCTCTTGAAATTCACTTCTGCAGCATAGTCAAGAACCTAGACAAAATCCGGTAACTGTGTCGTCAAAGCAATGCCTTCTTCCTAAAGACTGGTTTCTGGGGTGGCTATTAAGATCCTTGGTCCTTGGCTCCTCTGCCACACAGCAATGCACGTGGCAACCTCTCCTGGCCTATCCATTCTCCCCAGTTCCACTGAATTCCAGTTTCTTGCTTCTGTGACTTTCGCTTTCCCTGCCTGAATTTCATTCTACCTCTAAAGGAATCTAGTAATAGGGTGAAGATCTATCCTGATTGAAGTGAGTCACGCCTTAACTGAAGTAGTCTCATCACAAGGTCTTACTTACAATGGGTTCACATCCACAGGAATGGATTTAATTTAAAAACATCTTTTTCTGGGATACCGACAGCTTGAAATCACCACACTTCACCCTCTGGACCCCCAAAATACTTGTTCTTTCTATATGAAATATTCATCTATCCCAAAAGCCTTAAGTCATTTTCGAAACAATGCTTAGTACAAAGACTCATCAAAATCAGTTATGGGTGTGATTAGCCTGGGGAAAATTCTCTACTGTCCATGTACCTGTAACCTAGAGAACAAGTTATCTGTTTCCAATATACAGAGGAGGGGCAGGCATAAAATCAACAGTTCCATTCCTGAAGGGAGAAATTGGAAAGAAAACAGGGGTCACAAGTCCCAAACAATTCTGAAACTCAGCAGGACAAACTCCATTAGATTTCAAAGTCTGAGAGTCATGTATAGATTGATGTTTTGCCCTCCAAGCCTGATGGAGCAGCAGCCTCACCCCTTTCAAGTGCTTGCGCAGTGGCCATGTTCTCCCCCAAACAGTGGAATAAAGGCACCACCTCTCCAAGCACTGGGGTGGTGGCCAGGCTCTCCATGAATGCTGGGACACAAGCTAGACTTTCTGCACCCCCCAGAGCACAGACCCCACCATCTCTGATCATTGAGATGCTGCCGAGCTCTGGGATGGCAGCGCTCTTCCTGAACAATGGGGCAGAAGGTGCACCCTCTCCAAGCACCAGGGCTCACTTGCCCTTTCCACACACTTGGCTAGGCCCACTCTCTTGGCCTGAGGAGATATCTTCTGCCCAGACCTCAGCTTCCATGGTTCTGCCCTTGAAGTGATTCTTTCTTCAATTTGTCCCATCTCTGTCCCTTTTAGTCTACGCTGGAAGGGAGTTCTGTTCATTCAAATTACACACAAAAAAACTCATCAGCTTTGCATGTATTTCTCAGGTGTCTACACCATCAGACAGTAGGACTTTCCACAGATCCTTCCTGGATAATGTCACCTCCAATCTTTCTGGAAATTGCTGGCTGATTCCATGTTCATTTAAACCTGCACATGTAGCACCATTCTCTGTGGACTCACTTTCTGGAAGCTCAGAATTTTTCAAACCATCAATTTTTGGTTTCTTTGTGTCCAGGAGTTCAGTTATCAGCTTAATCCTTTCCCTTCACAGTTTTCAATATGCTGCAAGGAGAAACCAGCTGCACTTTCCACACTTAGCTTCAAAATCTCCTCAGTTAAATATCCAGATTCGTTGCTTTCTAGTACTGCCTCACATCCAACATCAGAACTCAATTTCACCAAGTTCTCTTGTCACTTTATAACAAGGATGGCTTTTCTTCCAGTTTCCAGTAACACATTCATCATTTCCTTCTAAGGCCTCTTCGAGAGTAACTTTAGCATCCATATTTATACCAACAATCTCTTCAAAGCAATCTAGGCTTTTTCATCAAGAACCTTATAAATTTTCCAGCCTCCACCAATTACCCAATTCCAAAACTGTTTCTACATTTTAGGTATTTTCCATAACAGCAGCCCACTCTCCCTGGTGCCAAAATCTATTTTAATTTATTTGACTAGTCAAGCAAATATCATGAAATGAGTCAGGTTAAACAATGGAGATTTATCCACCCATGGTTTTGAGGCTAAATAAAAGTCCCAATCAAGGTGTCAATAAGGTGATACTTTCTTCCTGAAGACTGGTATTCTGGGGCTGGCTGCAGCTGATCCTTGGTCCTTGGCTTCCCTGTCTCATGGCAATGCACATAACAGCCATTTCTGGCCCCTCTGTTCTCTTCCAGTAATAAGATTAACACCCAAACTAATTGAGGTGGGCTACACCTTAACTTAGGAAACCTCAACAAAAGTACCTACTTACAAAATGGGTTTACACCCATAGGAATGGATTAAATTTAAGAACATCCTTTTCTGGGGTAGCTATAGCTTCAAACCACCATACTTTTTATGTCAGAAAAATCTGTATGTCACTTTTTTTTTTAAATTAGTTTTGCTAGGTTTATGTTCTACAAGAAATGTTCCTCTCATTCTCGCTTTTTTCTCTGTGTTTCATTTTGGATAATTTATATTGCTATGTCTTCAGGTTCACTTATCATTTCTTCCACTCTGTCTAATATGCCATTAATCTCATCCAACGGATTTATGTTGGAAACTGTATTTTTCATCTCTGGAAATTCAAATTTTTTTTTACATCTTCCGCATCTCTGTTTCACTTTTTGAACTTATGAGATACAATTACAGTAACTGTTTAATGTACATTTTTGCTATTTATAAATTCTGTATCAGTTTAGTTTCCTCATTTTTGATTCATAGTTTATTATATTATTACATCTTTTAGCATATTTATTAACCTAAATAAAGTTTAATTATATGTTAAGTCTTTATTACTTTTTATAATGCTTTTTGGCTAGTGGAATATTAATCATATTTGTTTTGGTTTTGAAAAACCTGTGCTCCCCAATTTACTATTTATTTTTGCCTCTGAGATCATTTATCTTTCTGCTGTTCTGTGAGGTAATATGTATGAGGGAAACCAATAAGCTCTTGGGTTTGTGGATAGATGGGCTCTAGGGTAGAGAGTATAAGGGACCAGAAAATTACTCTACTTAGTGCTTCATATTAGCTCCATCAGAAGAAGCAATATTAGAATGTGAGACTACTTAGTTTCTGTAATAGCAAGTTTAATGAATCAGCCATGGCAGTAGGAAGAAAAGGGATGAGGTAAGATGTCAGGGAAATCAGAGGCTCCTGCTAAGTGGCTCTCCCCAGGCCCTCACTTACCCCCACCTCCTTCTCCGGGGAAGTCACAAGGAAACACCAAAAGGTCATCCTCTGGTTTTCTATTGTGTGCCATTCCACAGCCTGGGGGAGATGTTAAAAGTCTAATGAAAAGGCCCATTCAGACCCTGTTCCTGAACCCAGGCACAAGCAGCCCCAGATGATTAGCAGAACAGTAATTCTCAGTGTCAGCCCCCCACCCCCACCCCCATCCAGATGAAACCCACAAGCTAACAGTATAGAATGGTCTCTCTTTTCCATTGTGAAGTCGGGCATGCAGAACTGCCATCTATCAACCTCAACCCAGAACAATTTTTGGTCACCCTGGAGACTGACCACGATGGGAATTCTTTCCCTGCTCCTTTGGACTCTTTGTGTTGTGTACATGACAAGAATATTATTTGTCCTTTCAGGACTCTTTATTCTGTGCAAGTAATAAGGGAATCATTTGCTGACAGTTTCTTTTGTGTCCTGAACTTGTGTTCCCACAACACACCTTTAGCAATTTGCATCACAAAAGATATTCCACCAGATCTACTTGAATTCATCTCTTGTTCTCAGCTAATCATTCACGAAGGACTTCTGAGCTGCTATAATTTTACTCTTGAGTTTCCTGCACCAGGTCCAACTCTCAATTGTTGTAGATTCAAACACTGGGTGAAATGAAGCAGGAGTAGATCTCTAACAACTCCTTTCCTATTATTATTCTCCTACCTTCTTCTCTATGCTAAATCTAATATCTATCACAGGCCCATCAATTCCAAACAGATCCCTATAAAACAAGGGAATCTCCACTGTTTCCTTACTATTTTTTCTCTTCATTTCCTCTAACATTTATTTCAAGGAAATAAGCTAGCAGTCATGGTAGATGAGCCTCTTAGTGGCCATTCAACAACTCATTAATCAACTTTAACTATGTACACAATATAGCGCTGGAACCCAACCATCCTAAACTCAGTGACTTGAAACAATAATCATTTATTTTCATGGATCTGGGCCAACTTGTCTTATGGATGTTTCTGCTAACCTTAGATTGGCTCACACACACATATCTGTGGTCATCTAAGGGTTGAATCTTCTAGGCTGGGTCTTTTGGGGGCAGATTTGTACCAGGTTTCTCTCACCTTCCTCTTCGCTCCATCTCACTAGTTCAAACATACAGTTCTCATGAGAACAGCAGAGGTGCAAGATGAACAATGCAGTTCTTTTTAAGACTGCTTGTGTCATGTCTGTTAATCTCCCACTGCTCAAACAAGTAACTTGCTTCATTGTACAGTTGGGGAATTACACCCCACCCACGGTGAGAAGGCATTGATACATTAAATGGCAAACGTGTATATAGAGGAAGAGGTGAAGAATTGAACTAATATGCAATTTACTACATATTCTGATTGCTTCCTCATAGTCTATAAAGAGTGGGAATCAGAATTCTTAATATGTTTCAAAGTCTTTGGGTTTCTGTTGCTTTTCACATTATAAGATAAATCACCCTTCTATAGTTTTCTCTGTTGAATTTGATTTTCTCTTTTCCTATCAGCCTCAATAATTAAATTTACAATATTGGTCCATTTGGAAATGTACAATAATAAGTTCAAAATGAAGAAGCCAGAGGTTAGAGTACACTTAGAGAGGCCATGATTTTCTATACAGATCAGCTAGAATTGATCTTTATTAGAGTTTTACCATGATATTGATATTGCAAAAGCCCAGCATATCTCTAGAAATCTAGTTGATTTAAGAACAAAACAGAATCAATCTTAAGACAAGTGTGTAAGAGTCATCTAGAGGTTCTGGACTAGCCTCAGAAATTTTGTAGCCAAAGTTTAGATTCTGAAAGGTTTGTTATGTGAAATTACAACTTTCTCTTGAATGTAGATTAAGAGTTTTCTCATTGAACTGATAGCTTATATCTCCAATATCGCTATGTCATTCTGGAAAATAGATAGTAAAAAAGAAAAGAAAAAACAGAATGTGTCTCAGTCTGTGTTATGAATACAAAACTGACCGAAAGTCCAATTCTACATTAAACACATCTGCTTAATAAGAAGAAAGTTAAAAGTAAGCTATGCTTCTAAGAATGACCTTTTATTCCTACCAAATCCTGTCTCTCCCATAAGTCTATTCCAAGGACTAGGTTATTCCTTTTTTCTCTTAAATTTTCATGACATTGATTTCAACATTTGTTGAGTAATTGAATGCTAAATTGGAATTCTCTCTTCTGCCAGTTTTTATGCTACTTTCACTCTTAACATACAGTCTTCCATTAACTGTCCTAGATAATTATTAGTGCCCACTTCTTGAGAATAATCGGCTAAGTAGTGAGGGATGTGAGGCCAACAGGCAACAAAGGTATTTTGAGTTCCACATTAAATGTAGCATTAGTAAGCCTCTTGTTATTACTTGATTGCTCCTGTGGTGAAATTATTAGGCAATTATTTCCCCAAAACAGCATTTTAATGATAAAGTTGAAAATTATACAATCTGCTTTAGTCATTATTTTTTCCTCAAGGTTAATGTGTTTGTCACATCAAATTAAACACCCATTTAACCAGTAGAACACTTCATAATATAAGCATAAATGCCGCCGTGCAACTAATAAAAAGAACAAATGGGAGCAATTGTCACCATTGTTCTCGCATTTGTGAATAATACTAATAATTTGATCTGTAAGACTTTGTATTTGGAGGACAAATGAAACTGTTTCTGTGATTCTCTGTGCTTAGTCTTTTAGACATATTATCCAATCTATGAGTGCATGGGTATGGCAATGCTAATAACGCTCTCCCGATACGTATCTGATACTATAATCAAACGCTAGATTTGTTCATGACCAAAATAACTTTATAGTTAAGCATAGCTGTTTCCCAGGGAAAAAGAATTTTCAAATGGGTCATTAAGTCCTGGAGCTAGATATTAAATACTATTTGGCAGGTTGTTGTTCATTTTAACATATGGCATGATCACAATAGTTGAGCTAGCAAGACTCAGCCACTTAGACCTTGTACACAAATTGTAGATTCTCTATAGTCTAAATTGCTTTGGAAAATCACATTTGTCCTTGACCAAAGGAAAAAAAAATGATTAAAAAAAAAAAAAACACCTTCCTGGTAAATACCCTATTCTAATTTTCTAAGACCAATAGGTTAAGGGGATATCTTAGGAGGAGACACATTTTTTAAAAATTACGAGAAGCCAATTTCATCAGTTTGATGACTTCTCATAAAAAAACAAAGAGAGAGAACTAAATTTGCATGAAGATTACCACATGAGCCTGTGTGTAAAATATAGAACGACAAACACTAAAACCACTAAAATCACTAATTGGTTCTGCCCAATAAGGAGATGACGCAAATCTTATCAGTTTGCTGGGTTTAAATTGCAGGTAAAGTTGGCCCATTTTCATCAGATATTTTAAAGGAATAATTGCTATAGCTTTACGGCTGTTCCTAAGTACACTCAGCTCTGCCTACCTCCAGAGACCCCCCCCTGCCTTCCCCGTGGCAGAGCTCTGGATGAAGTCTCCCCGGTTCCATTTCTGTGCACTGCTGGGTTTCTAGACCTCCTTCTGGGAAAGGAACCTGAACAGCTTTCATCAGTCTGATCGTGATGAGCCTTCAGTCCTAGTGGCCAAGTCATTCCTATAGGATCCGTGAGGACTCCTGAATTCAGACCTAAGGCTGCTTTGATAAATGTGGACTTGGTGCTTCAGGGATTCCCACATGGTCCAGATAACACAAGCAGCATACCTTGGGGGTTTATCGCCCCTTGGATTGAATTTTGACTTTTGAGATATAGAAAACTAAAGAAGCAGGCAGAAAAAAATTCTCTTCCTTTCTTTTCAAGATGGGTAGTTCTGGGAAGCCGTGTTCTATGTGGCCTGAATGGAGACACCTTCGGTGTGGCCAGCTCTACTCCTTTCTTGAGTTACTTCCCTTTTCCCTCAAATTCATGGCACCCTGCATGCTCCTCCCAAAAAGCATTAGGAGTTCTCTCAGGCTATCTTAGCATAAGTTAATCTGACACACTAAAATAATATCACCATAAATGAGTCTAACTCTGTTATACAGGGGAGGGTAGATTCCAAAGTAAGGCCCACTGGCAGGGTGCTAAATTCCTGAGCTGTCTGTCCTGCCTATAGTGTCTGGATGTCTCTAGAGCCCGCAGGAGCCCTGCTGTTTGAGGCACTGTTTACTGTGGCAGTCAGTGAGCTCCTGCTGAGACTTGCATAAGCATAACCTCTGGAATGACCTCTGGACTCACTTTGAAATCTCTTAGCCATAGTTGCCCTACACATGGCTCTTCTGCCCCTTTTATTTGAACCTATAATTAGCACTATACTTGTTAAATATATGTCCCAGAGACTTAAATCTCTGGTCTGTTCATGTGCCGGCTGAGCCCTGAATCTCATCAGAGTTGCAACATCTACTATCCAGTTCAATGGACTCACTCACCCAGGACAACTAACAAGAAGATGATGATGGCCAACGCCCATCCCAAGGAACAGAGAGTTTCTGCAACTGCAAGCAAGACAATTCCATCCATGTGTCCCATGGAGCCTAAACCCCTTCTCAATTAGAAACAGAGGGGGCATCATCATCCCCAAATCCTCCAGATCGGGGAATGAACAATGGACTAAAGTAGACTTATTATTATTCTACCATAGGCTAATTATTCTAGCAATGGACAAGTTTTTATCATTGATATAAAGACAGTGGCCACCAGAGGTTCTGGGGGGAGGGAGAGGGAAGAATAGGTGTAACATGGAGGCATTTGGGGGACATTGGAATTGTTGTGCATGACATTGCAATGATGGATACAGGCCATTATACATTGTGTCAAAATCTATAAAATCATGTGGTGCAAAGTGTAAACCATAATGTAAACTAGAGACCATGGTTAGTAGCAATGCTTCAATATGCGTTCATCCGTTGCAACAAATGTACCACACAAATGAAACATGTTGTTAATGTGGGAAATGTGCAAGAGGGAGGAGGTGGTACATATGGGAATCCCCTATATTTTTAATGAAACATTTACGTAACCTAAAGCTTCATTAAAAATAAAAATATATATTTAAAATATAAAAAAATAAGTTACTATCATAATTATAAATAGAAAAGACTATCACAACCATACACTTCTGGTTAGAGTTTATTTTTTCAGTCATCTATGGTAGAATGCCTTCTTTCCAGATATCTGGTAGCTATTCAGTCAAATACCCTCTAGGAGTTCTTGCAGCTGTGTGGACCTTCCTTACTTGCTGCAGTGTATCCATATGATGACTTTTTGTGAGTGAGTCAATGACAGCCTCTGTATAGTGGCCCTGGTGCTGTTTATATCTCCTGGGTCCACTAGAGAAAAATCCCTAACACCAAACTCAAATTCTTACATACCCAATTGTTTTATAAATAGCCCAAACAAGCAATTTTTTAGCCGTTTAGCATTAACATGCTTTGCCTGGCAACACTTCTCCAAGTTTTGCCCAGTGTCCGTTCTCTGTTGATAAGTCCCTGCGCATATTTTGCCCCGGGCACCTCGGCAACTTGTGGCCCTCTGGCCCAGAGGCTGCGCACCGTGCTGACCCCTGGATTGGTATGCCTTTTCCCCTCTCCGCTCTCCTCTCCTGCAGGGATTTGGGAGTGTTTTCCTCACCCTGTTTCCCCTCTGCGGTCCCTCCTGCTGCTGGCCTCTGGAAGCTTTCCTGTGGCAACGCCCACCGCTCACCTGCAGTCATGTCAAAGCATCACTCCCAGTAAAGATCAAGTGTGTTACTGACATCAGGTGATCCAGTCTTGGTCCTGGTCAACACTGAAATCCTCGAATTCGAACTCGCTACAATGGCACTGCCGGGGTCGTGGCTCACGTGACTTCTAGGTACTTCCTGCTTCCTGCTGATAAGGCTCTGCTGTATCAAACACCGGGATATATTTGTCTTTGTTTTCACTTTGATTTACTTTCTCTAGAAAGAGAGCGTGAACTAGCGCATTGCCATCAGAAAGTTGTTTTTGGTGTAGAAACTGAAATAAAGAACACGGAAAATGTTAATTATAATGAAGAAGCAGGGAAACTCAAGGGCAAGTCCTGAATGGAATCCAGAAGTTAAGCACTTGGAAAGTGGCACTGTCATGACATATTGTGACACTAGCCTATCCTAAGGACAAGTTATTGCTTCTTTTCATTTCATTAGGAGCATTAACATTTGCTTATGGATTCATGACACTGAACACTTCGATGTTTATTTAACTTGTGGAAACTAAGTCATAACTAAGAATTTACTTGATACAGTATCAAATTTTGTTAGTTTTGAAAATTTACTTTTTTAATAAAGCATAGTATATTAAAATATAGCAGCTTAATATGCTTCAGCACTATCAGTGTTGATCTAGTTTTGGAAAACAGGAAAAGATAAAGGTTCAAATAGAATCATTCAGGTTTAACTAGCTGACAATATACTACCCACTCTGCTGAGAACTTTCACATTTTCCTTCTAATTTAATAACGTACACGCTTGTATGAAAACACTAACTTATTTAATCAAAGCCTTCCAACCACGGATTGATAGAGGTCAGAACAAGATTTCTATCCCTGCTTTCCCCTTTTACAGTCCCAGTAACATTCCACTCTACTAACTTTTGGTTCATGCCCCCCCGCACCCCCAGAAATGAGATGATTTCTTAAAGAAAGGGAAAGGAAACTGCTATTGACTGATTTTGTAAAAATGCTTTCCACAGGAGAGACCTCATTGACTGTTCACTAATATCAGGTTCTCTTCTATTCCAAGCATATGAGAGGATTGTATTTTTCTAACTTTTGAAGTTAGGAGAGAATGTATGGCTTGTTTTGGCGAAAGCTGGTAACAGCATTTAATTTTTGGCACTTGATTTTCCAATAACTCTTTCCATTTGGGGATGATCTGAAAAGCACACACTGGTTTAGAGTTATCATAAGATTGAAGCAGACTGAAATCCTGAGCCAACACGTGGTGGAAAGTTGTGCTGAAGAGCTTCTAGACTGATTTTAAGTATTGTGTGAGCGGAAAACACATTTGTGTTGGCTTATCCCATTATGATTTGGGCTTGTTGGTTATGACCGTGTAAACCTGACTATCTATTCTGATATAGACATCATAAATTAATTATGTTTGTTGTGCTTTTCTTCTTTCTTAGCTGCCCTTTCATTTTTGATTTTACAGGGAAATAACAAACATTGAGGCTCATACAGACAACTTTTGAAAGCTACTAAAAACAGGCTTACTGTGTGGAAAAATATAATCAGTTTCTATCTCAGCAGTGTATTCTTCAATTGATACAGTCATTTAATATTTTAAAGCATTTTACTGCTTTTATTTTTGGTTTATGTATAAACAAACATGCCCACCCATTTTTCACCATAGCTTTGCCTTATTATGCAAAAATGTTTTATGAAAATATCATAGTAGAAAAAATAGATGTGTGTATGCGTGACTGATCAAAGCAGAGAATAAATCAACTTGTTTTTGGTTATTGGACAGTTCAAACCTCTCTAAATAGTTCTCTGATTCTCTTCTGTGTTTTAAACAATAATATTGAGGTATAATTTACATATCATAGAATCCACCCATTGTTGGTTTACAATTCAAGGATTTTTAGTAAATTTAAACAGTTGTACATCAATAACCACAATCCAGTATTAGAACATTTCCATCATGCCCAAAATCTTCCTTGTTACTTTTTTGCAGTCAATCCCCAATTCCATCCCCAACCTCAGACATGCACCTATTTGTTTTCTGTCTCCATCATTTTCCTTTTCTAGATATATCTGATAAAAGCAACCATTCAAATTGTTGTCTTTCTGCCTTGTAATTAGCATTATGTTTTTGAGGTTCATCCATGTTGCAGCATGTAGTGAGTAGTTCATTCTTTCTTCCTTGCTGAGTAATATTCTATTGTATGAATGCACAGCAATTTATCAGTTCATTAACTGATGGAAATTTGGGTTGTTTAATTTGAGAACTGTGTAAACAAAACTTATTTGAGTAATGTTTTTTTTGGTGGACAAATATTTTCAGTTTTCTTGGGTAGATATCAAGGACTAAACTTGCTGGTTCATATAAAAATATGTTTAATTTTTATGACTCTTCCAAAACTGGCTTTGCCAATTCACATTTTCATGATCAACTAGGACAGTTCCAGCTTTCATACATCCTTGCCAAACTTGGTATTTTCAGTATTTTGTGTTCTTCTATTCTACTTGGTATCTAGTGGTATCTCATTGAAATTTTAATTTGCATTTCATTAACAACTAATGATGCTTGCCATCTTTTCGTGTTATAAGCAGTTAGTTTAACTCTGGTATAATACATACTCAAATATTTTTGTCCAATTTTGATTGAGTTGCTTGTCTTACTATTGAGTTATAACAGTTGTTTCTATATTCTAGGTTCAAGTTCTTTATTATCTGATTTTTCAATATTTTCCCCATGGCTATGGCCTCTTTGTGTGTATCTGGGTTGTATTTGTGTTTACTTAATGTGGTCTTTTGAAAAGAACAAGGTTTTAATTTTAATGAAGTCAAACATCAAATTTCTATTTTATGAATCATGCTTTAATATCATATATGAGACAACTTTGTCTAACCCACATTAACAACATTTTCCCTATATTTTCTTGTGGAGGCCCTATATCTTTAGGTCTTTACATTTATGATCCATTTGAGTGAATTTTTATGTGTTATATGAGGTAATGGTTATTTTTTTTCTTATGGATACCCAGTTGTTCAGCATCATTTGTTGAAATAAAGACTATCTTTTCCCTATTAAATTGCCTTGACCTCTTCATCAAAAAGCTGTTGAACACAAATATCTGGGTTTAATCCCGAGTTCTCAATTCTGTTCCACTGATTGATAATTCTGTCCTTACTAGACTAGTACTACATTGTTTTGATTACTGTAGGTGTACAGTAAGTTTAGAAACCAAGTACTGTGAGTTCCTCAACTTTGTTCTTCATTTTCAAAATGGTTTTGTCTGTATTTTCTTTTGCTTTCAATGTAAATTTTTAAATTAACTTGTCAATCTGTACAAAACAGTTAATATTTTAATAGGTGTTGCATTGAATCTATAGATCAATCTGGGAAGAATGGCCATCTCAACAATGTTGAGTCTTCCGATACATGAACATAATATGTATCCATATATATTTAGATTTTTCTTTTTTCTCAGCAGTGTTTTGTAGTTTTCAGTGTACAGATCTTTATCTCTCTCATAATATTTATTCCTAAGTATTTTATTCCTTAGGGTTAAAGAATGCTATTGTGAATGATTTTGATTTTTCAAATTTTGTTTTCAGATTGTTCATTGCTAGATTATAGAAATAAAATAGATTTTTGTGTACTAATCTTGTAACCTTGACCTTGACAAATTCATTTATAAGAACATATCATGTTTTTTAGATTCCATATTGTTTGCTATAAACAGAACCATGCAACCTGTGAATAGACATTTGCTTCTTCCTTTCTACTTTCTATGTTTTAATTTCTTTTTAATGCCTTATTACACTGTCTAGAACCCCCATTACAATGTCAAATAGAAGGGGTGAGAATGGGCATCCTTGCTGTTACACAATCTTAGAGGGAAAGTGTTCAGTTTTCAACATGAAGTATGAAGTTTCCTATAGAGTAGAAAATTGACCTTCGAGTATCAATATGGCCCCTCTCCTAGTCCAACTGTTCATGAAGCAGAGCCCTTGGTTGTTTGCTTGCTCTATTCTCTCAATCTGGCCAAATTCTAACTCCATACAAACTACATTGAGCAACACAAAGTCTTCTAGTGTCTTCATGAAGAACTGGGGATTGTGCTCACACATTTGTATTTTTATCACATTTTAATTTCTATTTGATTGCTGATACAATAAATCAAATCAACTTAATCCAAGTACAAAAAATGGGTTTTCTAGTAATCTGCATCAGGCTTCATGTTCCAGCTTAGTTCAAAATTTTCTACAATAATACAATGATATAACCAAAATACCAAACACACTCCAAAGATTTCCTTCATTAAGGACAAATATCAATCAGGGAGCAATGGTCAATACACTGAGAATGTGCATAGCTTTATTGACTTTCAATTCATTCTGCATTAATAAATTAAATAATCTAATAGTTAAATAATTAATAAAGCAAAAATTCCAACAGATTTTGAATAGTATACAGGAAGCAAATATTTTTAAGATGCTTACTAAACCAGAATATTTGTTTAACTTCTCTATCCTTCCATTCTATTTCAAAGGTAGGGTTCTTTAAAAGCTCTAGCTTTATCAGAGTCCTATGAGGATATATAGGTTTTATCAAGCTGCCATATGTGGCTCTAGCCTTATAGTTTTCAGAATATGCATGAGAGCATCTTTGCAGCAGCTGCAGTGAAAAAACAAAAACAAAAACAGTGTTGTAGGTAACTGCTTTGTTTTAGAGGTTCTAGGATCACCCCCCCAGTTGTCCTCAACTGATGTTCCTGGCTTCCTGCCCTATTCCCAATACTTTAAATCAGCCATCTGAGTTTTTTCTCGGGTACCCATAGGGTTCTTTTGGTTTGCCAAGAACAAAATGTGCTGCCTTAAATCTTTGTTCCTTTTGTTACTGATTCCATGAGCAATTTAAACATTATTTTCTTTCTCTTTGTACACGTCTTATTTATAACTGATGTGCATGCTTTTAAGCTAAGTTCTAGTATTACTTTGAATATAGTCTAGATGTCTAGTAAATTTTATGGGTATTCAGTGACATTTTCTGGCTACATGAAGGCTATTAGAATTGTATATGGGCCCATCACACTTTCATTAAAATGATCCAAGAAAATATCCCCAAAGAGTAAATTGGCAGTAAGAAAGAAATGCAATATCATATCCTCTACCTTGGCATAGTTGTGGAAAGTGAATGTTCAATCTTTGGGTATGAAGGGATTTTGGAAGTGAGCTGGCACAAATGGAAACAACTGGTTCATATGTTGTCTGAGCTTGGAAGGCGCTTTGATTAATGCAACACTATTTAAAGAAAACAATCGTTCAGCAAATACCGAGTAACCCACAAGAAACACTTTTATTTTCATATGCAGCTCTAGAGATAGACTTATTCATGTGGAAATCTAGGTTAGTTAAAACATGCTATTTCTTAAGAGAGGTGAGTAAAAAGGGTTGTTTTGTGAGCTCTTGGGTAGGAATTATTTATTCTCTATGACCAAAGTCTAGCAGGCTGCCTTGAATAAATTTAGTGCTGAGGAAGATGTTTCTTTCTTTATTGTTGCAGATAAATAAGATTGAAGTTGAGGAGAAGCCATTCTCCATTTTTTTCTCCATGTAAAGATATTCCATTTCATGTAAAGTCTCTGGATTTTCTACACCTTCAATGCATTCTCGCACTGAATTCCAGAAATTAAGGCAAGTCAGAAATAACAAAATTGCCCCTTGAGAATGCCCTAAGAGGGAGAGACCTAGCTCACTAACTGATTATGCTGAGTGGCTTCTGCTATGAAATATGAAAGAGGGCATTCCCAGGATGTATTCTGCATGCATAAAGGCATAATATCATATATAGAGAACATAGGAAAGACGAAAAAGAGTAAGACAGTAAAAGATAAATTAGAGAAGATAGCCACATCATTTGTGCCCATTTATGCACATTCTGAAACATAGTGTTTTAAAACATCTAATTGCCTCTTGAATGAGTAGAGGCCTGCAGCGAATATCTTGGACTGGGGTTCCTGGGAGTCTTACTTTGCCAGGGCTGCTGTAACTAATAAAGACTCAGTAGTAATGTATTGTCTCATGGATTTGTAAGATAATGCTTTCTCTGAAGTCTGTAGCATCCTGCTGCTGGCTTGCTGGTGACCCCTAACTCAATCTCTGCCTCTGTCACGTAGCCGTCTCTCTCCCCACCTGTGCCTCTGCCCATGAGGACTCCAGTCCCGTGGAATTAAGGCCCACCCTGCCTCAGTTTGGCCTCACATTTCCTAATAGAACCCATGCAGATTCTATGTACAAATGAGTTCACATTTATAGATCTGGGAATTAGAACTTGAACATGTCTTTGTGGGGAACATGATAGAATCCACAACGCTGCGATATTGCTGGGGATAGAGTTTCCTGTATACAGAGTGCAACCAAAACACAATCCTCAGAGGGAAACCAAAGGTCAGAATCAGGCAAACAGTCCAAACAAAATGCAAGTCCACAGAAACATCAAGAGGATCAACCAGAGAGGGAGAAATGGACCCAATACAGTAAGATACAAAAACGAAACAAGCCAGTTCTTTAGACTTCCATAGAGTGTGCTTTCCTTTCTGTCAATCTCCAAGTCCACCTTCTGCTTTTTCTGAGTTCACTTAGGGCATGCATCCTAAATGTCAAAAACTGTTTTCTAATGAATAATATTCCCAGAATGTCCCCTCTTTTTTCCTGTTTAGTTTGGAGAATACAACAGGAAAGGAGGACAGAGTTATTTGAGAATCTGGCACTTAGGCAAGACCCTTAAATCGATTTGTCCAGCCTTGTAAAGTACATTAGAGCTAATGATGGGCACTTTTAAAGGAGAAAATGCTCATGAAAATATGCAAGGAATACATTTATTGTGTAGGAGATCCTTAAGCATCTTGTGATGTGGGAGCATCCTGTTACTGGGAAAATTTCAACAGACACCAAATGTAGCAGAAGAGAATATGACTTTTGGTGGTAAGTTGAACCAGATGAATGCTAAGTTCCACTTCACTGATGATGCTATATTCTCTTTATGTACTTTACATGGCGAAATATATAAATATAAATATGTATAAGCATCTATGTGTATGAATATGAATATATTTATAGCTATAAGTAAAATTATAGACATAGCTCCATGTATGTTTGCATATGTCTTGAGATGTATAGAGAGAGAGAGAGAAAGAAGGGAGAGGGTGAAAAGTGCCAGTTATAAAAGTATACCTGGTTAAATCTCACTGGGCTAAGGATTTACCTAGTGACTTGAATACGTCATTTAATATCAGCAGATTCTTCTATCAAGTAGTAATAACATCTGTCTCACTGGCATCATAAAGAAGTCAGAAATGTATATTTACAAAACCTTTCACATCTATTATCTCTTTTTATCGTAACAACTATGACAATCCTGATATGATAGATGTGAAAATTATTTTTACATTTTAAAGCAATATAAAAAATAAAAATTTTATCCAGAAGAATAACTGTTTTTAATATTTGAATTATGACTAATGTTCTTATTATTTTCCTAAAATAGGAATGGCAGTTGAAATCAACAAATTATGATCCCTATAACAGGTGATGGTTTTCTACCTGTTGCTAAATGTATTAATTAAGTGCCTTCCAGCTGTGTGCCAGCCCTAGCGTTACAAAGTAAAAATCTGAAGACATGATTAGAAATGTGCATGTGTGTATGTGAGTGTGTGTTGTGTGTTTAATTTGCTCCTGTCATGCTCTTCTAAACCACATTATTATTATTATTCAGAACAGCCTGCCTTCTTTTTGGTACTATCACTTGTCTAAATGTCAAACCTTTTAATTTTATGTTATATATTCTGTCTTGAAATATAGCATGTTGTCTCTGTGAATTAACATTCCTTCCTCTCTTTTCACGAGACAATTTCTTTTCCTTCAAACATGGACACAGCATAATGTCTGTTACTGAAGTTCCTTTACTGAGAAAACCACATTATAATACTTGAAGGTAGATGTAAGCTATATATTGAGTCTATTTTCACTTTAACATATATTTCTTAATGATTTATATACTTTCATTTCATCAAATATTCCTGAAACATTATCATAAAGGCTCTTTCCTTCTCAATTCTGCCTGAGCAGCCTGGCTGAACTTTAAAATTACTGCAACCTGGGCTCCACCGTAGACACAATAAACCAGAATTTCTGGGATGTGGAATGTGGGGAACTGCTATCAATATTTGTGTAAGACCCATGGATGAATTCAAACGTGTAGCAAAGACTGAAAATTGCCATTCCGGAGTGGTATACTTTTGGTTTGTAGGTTTCATGTAATGTATTTTGTTTTGTTTGTTTGTTTTTTCTTTTCCTGTAAAAACATAAAATGAACAGAGAAGAAAATTTATTGTAATGTCCTCAACTGAGCCTGCACTCAATGAATGCCAGCAGGTGAAGAAGAATGAATGATATTACAGGTATACATTGTTTTCTAGACCCCATCTTTAGGTATTATTTGCTACTTGGTGTAGTCTCACTAAAATGGCATGCTCTAACAACACAAAGACTACTCAGTTTATTAGAGCCAATTCAATTCTAAATATCATCTACAATTCATACCTTCTGATTATACTACGTCTTCTCCAGTGTCACCCTCAAATCCATGATGGTAAGTAGTTTCCATAACATATGTTTACATATTCCACACCAGTTTGCAGTGGGGTGAAGGGGTGGTGCTGGTGGAGATGAGAGCTCCGGGCATACTTGTAAATGCTGCCCATAATTGTTAACATAACTTGATTGTGGGATCTCTTTGTGAGCCCTTTGATTAATTTGGGGGAAATTTCTCCTCTTTTTATTATAGTTTTCTTTTTATAGCTTCTTATCAGCTTGGAGGCTTTAAATTTTGGAACAAAACAACTTTTTTCACTCCTCCAGTCCACTTCCTTCTCCTTTGGTCTATCACAAATGTTTAATTTCTTAAATCTGTGACTCTTAACCAAGATGCATAACAGAGTCAGCTTAGAAAACATTAAAAATGCATATTTCAGACCCTGACTTTGGGAATTCTGATTCAAAAGTCTGTGGGTAGAATACTAAACACTAAAGTGGCTATTTTAAAAAGCTCCTTGGGTGTGTCTGTTATATATTCCTGTCTAATAACTTTTGATACAAATATACTCAAAGAGAGTAAATACCCAAAGTATGCATCTTTTAATAGTAAAATCAGGGAATTTGTTTTTATGCATCACTTTGATAAATGACATAACCCAATTTTACTAAGATAATTGATTATGTTTTTTAATTATTTTTTAAAGGAAATAGCATAATTTGTGTACCTATGAATATGTGTACACTATGTATTGGGAACAAATAGACAATTATAACTTCTGGGTATGGAATAATGTTTAAGAAGCCTAAATAAAAACCAAACACATAAATGAATATATATATATTTATTGTACTGATAATATATACATGTACTGCAAAATATAAACATATAAGTATATATATATATAAAGCTATATATATTTTAGTCAGTCAAAATTGTAAATAATAAACTTCAATACAAAACAAATTTACACATAAATAAAGATCAAAATGATACACATATTACTGTTAGAGCAAATACTGGATCTTTATTTCAGGATATATTAGGAATTAAAAAGTAAGTCTCAACGCAAAATTGATTTGAATAAATTCTTAAAGAGCATATGTAGATAAAATATTTGAATGAATTTCCATCCATGCAGTAACAAATTATGCTGACAATTTTTTTAAATGTAAAAGATTAAAGCATATGCAAAAGCATTAACATATATTTAAAAGAAGGCCAATTCCATGCTCATCATATGGTAAAAGCAAATACTTAAAAGAACATAAATGGTTACATATTTTATATATAAAGGCACACAGCAAAAATATATATAAAACAAATGTATTCCACATAAATTGTTATTTCAATAAATAGTATAAATATATATGAAGCCAAAATAACTTTTCACAAATGTATTATGAGTTGCAATATAATCTTCATTTCTACAACCTGGATTGAAAGTAACTAAATATTCCCCAAACCTAAGAGCTAGAAATCAGCAGTGAAATAGAGCCATTTTCATCATTGCCGTTCTTTGAATTAGTGAATTACCATTCACTGGGATATCATTATCTGCAAATAATAAATACTCCTGTCATAGGTCTGCAACCCCCAGAAATAGAATCTGAGATGGAGATTAGCAAGAGAAGTTTATTAGTGAATGCTCTTGTGAAAAAGCAAGGGGACATAACAATTATAGGTATCTCTGCAAGGTACTTGCTATGTCCGTTATGTACCTTATCTCATGTAATCATAGGAAATTTACTAATAGGAAACTGAAGCTTAGATAGTTAATGGTCATACTTGGGTTACATGGATTCAAAACCATTTTCCTATATTATATACAGAAAAACATACTTGCTCCAAAGAATAAAGCACAAAGCTAAAAAGAAGTAATCATCTTCCCTTTCACCATGAATTATGTGGAGTGCTGGATGAGTGTGTAGCTGTTCATGTTCATAGACCTACATTTTTCAGTTCTCTTTTACTAAAACCCCATCATTAGAGCTACAGAAAGGAACTCTGTTCTTTAATCAGCTAACTAGTTACCATGAACTCAGACCTATTACTGGAACCAGCCGTTTTGAGAGTTTTGATTTGGTTTGAAGTTTTCATATGAGATTGCTCTTATTTTAAAAGGTTGATAAGGTGATACACCTATTCTCTCTTATATGCATAAACGATCCAGAAACTATAGCTTGCTAGAGCAATGGTTCTCAAATGGGCATGGTCTCGTTCCACCAGATACATCTGGCAAGGTCTGGAGACATTTTTTGGTCAGGACTTGGGAGGGGAAGTTGCTACTGGCTTCTATGGCCACGTCCTTGGTAAAGGTCAGAGGTGCTGCTAAACGTCCTACGATGCATGGGAAGCCCCTGACAACAAAGATTTATTCAGATGAAATGTCAATAGTCCATTGTTGAGAAATCTTATCATGGAGCCTGAGGGATAACAATGGTTAAAGAATATGATAATGAAAAATGCCAGAATATTATTAATTAGGGAAAAACTTGTGCAAACCTTGAAGAATAAAGATCATTCCTATTAATACATTAATAAACGTACACAGTTTAATCTTACACAGAATGAGGAAAGTCAGGAAAAACATTCTTAATTTGAACAATTAGTAAATATACTCCTTCATTCAGAATGTTCTTTCGAGGTGCCATACTTCAACAATCCCATGTACAAATATCCCATCCAAATCTCTTCATTTTAGTGGCAGGGAGCACATTATCTTACAAACCATTTCTTTCATTTATAGGTGTTCTTAAAGGTTTATAAAATCTTCACGTGTCATACTTGTATGCTGAATACATTCGTACAGTCCTTTTTACCCCTCTATTTTAACTTTTATTTTACATTTTATTGAACATGACCAGGACTCAGAATTTCAAACCCTCCTACACTCCCCCTCATACCAGAGAATGTGGACTTAGTTTCACTTTACAGTCTTTGCTCAAGTTGATGCACCTAAAGTAGAAATAGGCAAAGAACCAGAGTGATGCCAGTTTGGACATTTGGGGATTGCACTAAGACAATTTTGATAATTTTAAGTTATTTTAGCTTGAAGGTGATAGATAAGAAATGCAGATAACTGTTAAAACTAGATAATTCAAGACTGAAGGCAAAGGAAAAAAAATAATTAATTGAATGAGATGAGATTTAGTTTGAGATTTCAGAGGCAAAATGGAGGAAATGGGCACACAGGTACCCAGGTTTACTAACAGTTGCTTCAGACAGAAAGCGATTCTTAAGGAAATAACTTAGCTTGAGATGCCCAAGGTTCTTGAAAAAGACATAAAACCATGAATCTCCTGGTAGACAGTTGAGTCTCAGGCCAAGGGATTGCTTTTGTGTCCTTCAGAGAGAACATGCCAAAGAGCTGTGGTCCCCTTCAGCTGCTCTTTCCCTTAAGCAGAGTTTTCTTCCTCTGGCCAGGCCATGCTCATATTCTAGGTGTTTACTAAATGCATGAGGGTAGAAGAGTCCCCTAGTCATCTCATACCCCAATATATCCTGTTTCCAAACCTATCTTTAAAGTAAATCTCAAGGAATCTTATGGTCTTTAGCCACATTGAATGGTCACAAAACCACAAAATAGCAATAGAAAAGTACATCATTTACTAGACTCTGGATGCATCCAGAGCTGGATTTGAATCTTAGTTCTGCTACTCATTCTTTTTAATAAGTATGTGTATACATTATACATATATACACTTTTATATATAAAATTGATATTTATATATATATATAATATTTACGGTCCTCATAGGATACTTAAAGTTTTAACTAGACAAATGCAAGATATTAAACATAATGATGATTAAATTAATTTTAATATTTCCATTTTAGGCACCTGTGGTCATTGAATTATGTACCCCAATTTAGACATGTTCTTAATCTTAAGGTGCGTTCCTATGGGTGTGAATCCATTTTAAATAAGACCTCTTGAAGATATTTATTTAGTTAAGATGTGGCCTAACTGAAAGACGTTTGGTCTTAATCTGGATTCGTGGAGGCCTGGTAAAGAGAAAGAAACCAGAAGCCAGAGTCAGAGAAAGCCACAGAGAGGAACTGGAGGCAGAAAGTCAACAGAGCCCTGAAAAATGAGTGCCTGTCACCGTGAAACTTGAGGCAGGGGTAGAAGTCAAGGAACTCCAAGGACCCTAGCCCAGACAGAAGACGACCAGGCCCAGGAAGAAGCAAGCCTCCTGGCCTCTGAAACCATGAGCGAGTAAATTCCCATCGTTTAAGCCAACATGCTGTGCGGTATGTGTCGGAGCAGCCTGGCAAAACAAAGATAGCGTTTTATAGCAGAACACATGAATGAAATGGATCAAGTGCTAAACTGAATAGTGCCTATCTAAGTCACTGCTTTCAGCATCATCTTGCTTTAAGGATGTGGTCCATATTTTTAAAGGCCCCTTTTCCAGCATGGTAACATACCATTCCAAGCTTAACAGATGCAGCTAACTAGCACACTATCTCCAGATCTTCTCCTCTTTCATTGGCTTTGTTTGATATCTCACACAGGACTAATCTGCATCTCAAAACTGGTCATTTTGTTCCACATTGCACCGCTAACTATATAAGAGGGTATTGACCTCACAGAGGCATTTATGGGCAAGGGCAAATATCCCTATTATTTTTCAAGTGAGGGAAATATAGTATGGAGTGAAAGCCACAACTTTTTTTCTCTTACAATGCTCACTGGGGGCCATGGGAATGTCAGTTAACAACTCTGAGCTATGATATGCTTATTTTTAAAGTAATGGAATTAGAATATTTGTGCTAACTCAAACCAGTTTTAAATTTGATTCCTGGAATTCAGATTGTCTTTAGTTTGCATACTAGTTTATCTTATCTCAAGACTGTAAGCAAGCAAGTTTTTAAAAATAGTCATTTTAATACTTTTTATCTAAATACAGATTTATTATGATTTTACAGCATGTTTCCTGGCAGGTTTTAAAAATAAGTATCTTTTTTCCTTTCCATTATTCTCTTTGTATTTTCTCATTAGTTCACAGAATAATAATTTCAGTTGCAATAGTGATTTCAATTGGCTGTTATACTGATAATGCATTATACATACTGTTCTTTTTAAAAGAAAGCTGAATTTATAAGCAAGCATTCATTTCTTAAAAGAAGACTGTATATACAAAATCAAATAGAAAATATTTTTAAATTATAATAATTTGAAATAAAGTATTGACCCATTTTTCTAATTCATTTTCTTATTGGCAAACAACATTCTCTTACCAAATGCTCTGCATAATTATTTTTTATTTTTAATGAACACTTTCTAATAGCATAATTTATAATATAACTGCAACTGACAGTATACAATATTTCCCATTTTATCTTGAATATTTTAAAAAGCTCAGTGTACCCATGTGTCAATCATTTAATAGTTTGAGCATTATATTGTCTCCATATTTCCCACTCTATTCCATGTATATATGTGGTCTAAAAATTATGATGGCAAATGTCAGAATTTTAATTAAAAGAGACAGTTGGAAATTCAGCATGATGCTGAGGATAGAATCATGAGATGAAGATAAACTTGGAAATCATCAGCATTCATATGGCTTCCAGAGACAGTATAGTTTAAGAAAAGTACACTACATGATAAAGACCTAACATCAAGGAAATGGCAAAGAAAACCCACAGTTATGAGACAGAAGGAACAGACAGAGAGCTAAGAGGAATGCCAACTGTCAGGGCAAGGAGTCACCTGAAGAGCATTTTCTCAGAAGTTCAAAGTAATGATTAAGATAATAATTGAGGGAAGCGGATGTGGCTCAAGCAGTTGGGTGCCCACCTACCACATGGGAGGTCCTGGGTTCGGTTCCCAGTGAAGACGAGTTGATGTGATGGGCCAGTGCAGCGAGCTGATGCAACAAGATGAACAACGAGATGATGCAACAAAGAGATATAATGAGGAAACACAATGAGAGACACAACAAGTGGGAGCGGAGATGGCTCAAATCATTGGGTGCCTCCCTCCCACGTGGGAGGTCTCGCATTCAGTTTCCAGTGCCTCCTAAAAAAAGAAGACGAGCATACAACAAACAGACACAGAGAGCAGACAATGAGTGCAAACAACAAGGGCAGGGGGATAAATAAATAAAATAAATCTTTAAAAAACAGATAATAATTGAGAAATGTTTAATATATCTTTGAAAAAGGAAGTCATTTTGTGACCTTGATGAGGAAAAATAATGTGGTCTGGTGGGAACCAGAGTACAGTGCTTGAGACATAGATGTGAGGTGAGGCAGGGGACACTGCGTGTAGATCACCCCTTCAAGCAGTTTGCCCATGAAGAGAAGGAGAGACCAAAGACAGGATGAATCAGAGAGGAGGAGACACTGGGTTAGGTGACAGGGGTGACAGGCACATATTCCTTTGAAACAGGAGGGTGGAAAATGGAGATATGAAATTATACATTGTCTATAGAGATTTAGAAGTGGGAGATTGACAACATTCTCATCATGTGGTTTCTTGTTTTTCTGTGAAGGAGAAGTGAGTTCAGCTGCTAAGAGTGAGTGGATAATGGAGAAAGTTTGAAATAAACATTTCATTAACAATGCAGATTTATAAGCATAGTTGAGTTCCAAGTGAAGAGGAAGACAATATATATTTTGGTGACACCCATCTAGGAGTATAGCAGTTTGGCATTGTTTATGAATTCCAAAAATAGATATTGGATTATGTTTGTACACTGGTCTGTACCTGGGCTTGATTAAATTATGATTAGGGCTTTGATTGGGCCATGTCAGTATGATGTTGAATCCCCACCCCCTTGGTGGGCAGAGACTCACAGAGAAAACTACACGGCAGAGCAGAGAGGTGGAGTTTTGAGCTGGAGCACAGGAGAAGAACACAGAGGAATAGACATGGCTCCTTGGACATAGCAGAAGCCCTGGGGAGAGAGACAGAGCCGTTCGTCTGATAATCTATAGTTGGCCTTGTAGAAAGAACACAGCAACTGAGCTCAGAGAGAAACAGAGACCCAGGAAGAGAGGAGCCCAAGAAGCCTGAACCTTGGCAAACGTCGGCAGCCATCTTGCCCCAACACATGACAAAAGACTTTGGTGAGGGAAGTAACTTATGCTTTATGGCCTGGTAACGGTAAACTTCTACCTCAAATGAATACCCTTTATAAAAGCCAACAGATTTCTGGTATTTTGCATCAGCACCCCTTTGGCTGACTAATACAAGGAGGGTTTATTAAGAAGTTCTAAATGACTACAGATAGGCATTGAGGAAAGCAACAGTTTTATTGATTTATTGAGGGCTAATATTTGTTAGAGAAAAATGTGACCATTAAGTTGGGGATATTAGTAAGTGGCTAAGGTAATGGATAATGAAATATATGCTTGACAAAGAAAGCAGTTAATTAAACAAGTAAACTCAATATAGAAACCACAGGGAGAAGTATGACAAAACTAAAATTGTAGAAGATATTGGTAAAATGAGGGTATTTTTAGTTTTTGAAAAGCAGGACAATCATGGAACTAGTAAGAATGTAAAACATTTCTGTTTGGAAATACTCCTACACCGAGAAGGGAGCAACTACTGACCTGAGCCTCAGGTTTTAGAGGCCACCATGTATTACAACCCCCATCCCCAACCCTGCCCATAACATAAATACTTTAAAGAACACGTGGCCACTCTGTCAATCAGGATCTGTTTATTGGTGCCATCCCAGAGCAACCAAGAACCGAAAACATCAGTCTTCAGGTCTCAAGGAAATGTCTCTCCCAATCTGTTTCTTTCTCTCTCTCTCTCTCTCTCTCTCTCTCTCTCTCTCTCTCTCTCTCTCTCTCTCTCTGTATATATATATAATATCGAAATAGATATAAAGATATATACTTTTCTATTTTCCATACCTTTGCTCATGCTTTGCTCTGCTTTTTGCCTTCTTCTATATCTAAATATTGTCTATCCACCCTTAGAGACCCAGATACCCCTTAGTCTCTGTAGTTCTCCCAACCTTACAATCACCCCACCATTCTCCACCTAATTATCCCTTTTTCAAAGCTTTCATATCACTTGTACATAATCACAAATAACCATCATTGCATTCTCTTTTTTAAACCGGAGATTTCAATTTATTATTAGAAAGTAATTTCTAAAAAGCAGAGATCACTGACAAGTGAACACTGCTTAAGTTATAAAATCTCAGAATGTATATTGAAACAAATCTTATGTAGTTAAGAGTCAAGAATGCAGAAGATAATTCACACAAAAAATATTTGTTTAATGTCTAGGGATATAGCAGTAAGGAAAAAAATTGCAAAACAATGCTCTCATGGAACTTACATTCTTGTAGTAAAATAAATATACCATATAAAATGTAGTAAACTATATCTGTCAGATGGGAGGCACATAAAGCAGACTAAGGGATGTAGGTGTGCTGAGAGTTGGTTCTATTATAGATAGATCATCATGAATGTACTCACTGGCTAGTGCGAAGATCAACCCCTACGATGGTCCCCAATGGTACAACATTTTATCACCGGCAGGTTGGGTGGGGTGCGGGGGGAGACTGCCATTGAGAATTTCTGCCCTGGTAAGTGTCTGGCGCTTCTTGCTCCTGTGGGTTTAAGTTCTGGCAGAGCCTTTTCGTTAGACTTAACCTCTACCCCAGGTTGTGGAATGGCACACAATAGATAAGGAGGTGGGGGAGACAGAAGGCCAGAGGATGGACACTTAGCATGTGTTTGTGGCTTCCCCATAGAAGGAGGTGAGGTAAGGGATATCTGTGATTTCCCTGACAGGTAGCACCTACTTCTGCTGTCGTGATAACTTCTCCCTGAACATTCCATAGCTTCTTGAGAAAATATGTAAGACCATTTGATTGAAGGGGAAAAAAAGCAGGCTTGTATTATGGATAGGTACATATGCTATCTTAGTACCAAACAGAGATGGATGTTCTTGAAATATAAAAGGGAAGAAAAAACTTCCCATTGTATAGAGTCTTAAGCAATGCGTCTGGTTGTTGACTGATTAATGGGTAATAAATAGAGCCTTGGCTGAATGGTCAGACACTTACAAGTATAGATTAGATCATTTTAACAAGATGATTGAGGGGACGTGTTATATGAATGGATGTGAAAGTGTGAAGATATTTTTTTCTTGTAAATGATTACCAAATAGCATTAAATTTTCAGAGGCTTTTAATAACCAAGGAGATATACCATGTGGGTGTCAGTTAATCTCTTTACCTTCCCATGCCAGTCCTTGCTCAATAGGCTGAAAGTATGATAGCGCTGTCAGTCTTGGAGTTTATGAATGGCCACAGCAGTCTTCCTTTCACTCAGGCTCATCTGAGAACTGCCATATCTGAGTGCCCAGCCCTTCAACAACTGAAACCAATAAACCAATATTGGATCTTAATGCACAACTTCTTTTATCTTATTTAAATTTTCTTCCTTTGAATTTTGAACTATATCTAGGTTTCCTTTTCTACATTCCATTTTCCAAGAACTTAAACTACCCATATGCTGTGTTTCCTTCATTTGTCCCTTATCTATTATTTTCTTGCCATCCTTTTACTCTTATTATTCTTGTATATTTTCTTCTATTCACTTTTCTTTTATGTTTTCTTCCATTCAAATTTCCATGTTGCCAGAACATGATTTTCTAATGAAAGAATTCTGAAGCACCTGAGGGCAACATCACCTTATTGTAGATAGCTTTACTCCTTGGATTTGTGTATTCCATGGATTTTCTTTTATTCAAGTTTTTACTATGAAGGTCAGCTATTCTTGAAGGTTTCTGGCTTTGTTATCTCTTCTCTAAGTATTTAAAGGATATAATTTTAGTTTCTAGTTTAACTTCCATGGCTTTTAAGTGATAGTTATGAAGGAAAATGTAGTAGAAATTACTTTACGTCACCATTTTTAATTTGGAACTTTTCCAAATCTATTTTCTTTTGATTCCATAAACAAAAAAATTTTAACAGTATTGGAAGATACTTGAGGTGAAAAATAAGGATAAAAATACTATCTGCACATACATACAAAGAAAAATTTATATAGTATAATATGTGTGAATTGTATCTTATTAACAACTCATATTAAATAATATGTAAAAATTTTAGTTGATGTGTGTTGAAAATTTGTGACATCTTGCTCCCCAATGACCTAAGACAATCTTAGGGTGTAGGTACAGATCTACAGTAGCCTCAATGAGAGAAAATATAAGAATTGACTGGAGTATTAAGTTTATTTCTAAAGTCCTCATTGGCATAGAAGCTATGTAAAGAAGAAAGGAAGGAAGAACTATGTTTAGCCTGAAAATAGAACGTTGAGATATAGACATTATTTTCATCTTCACATATTTGTAGGATTAAAAAATGGAATGAGATTGTAAATGTACATGATTATCGATAGACAGCGTAACAAACAAATAGCTATAGACTTTTGGGAAGCAGATTTTGTTTAAGCTAAGTAAACATTCCTTAAGAATTAAGCTATTGGGAAATGGAATGTTGGAGTTTTAAGGCATAACACATTTGGTACTTAAAGGATAAATGTAAATCAACAGTTTTCATAAATGCTAAAGGAGGATGATTTCTGTAGGCAATAAGAAATTGGAATAAAAGACCCATATGATCTATGCAAATGGAAATTTAATTTTCTAAATAATCTCTATGTCCTCTTTGACAATAAAACTTGCATAACACTTAAGCCACTTAAACATATCTATAACAATATAAGGTGATTTATATTTTTAACTCAACTCTGTATTTATAATGACAATATATGCTATTTACTGAGCATCTTCTATATATAAAGTACTCTGCTAGATACTCTACATTTACACTCTCTAAATTTTTCAAGTATCCTGAAAATTAAGCATTATAATATTTATTCATTTAATAAAGGATGCAACCAAACTTTAGAAAGACTAAATAACTTACCCAAGAAAAAAAAATCTAATAGATGGCGATGGTAAAATCTGTAGCTAGGGCTTCCTTATTTCAAACCCTTACTATTTTCACTCCTGCCTGATGAGGGCTGTCTTATGAGGGCTGAGACCTTGTTCCACAGACATTTGAATCATTCATAACTCATAAAAAATTGCTAACCAGTATAATAAGCTACTGTGCTTGCATGAATGATTCCTTGATCAAATGGAAACAGACCTGGGTAAAATGCAGGGGTTTTTATATGATTTCCAAATAGATGCTGTTTAGATAGAAACATCCAGAAATATCCTTCTGACCTAAAGACAACTGTCAGTAATAAAAACTGACAACAGGTTTTATTACAGAGATAATTGTGCTTGATCCAGAAATTGGAGTGATCATCTAGAAGCAATAGTGGAGCCTAACCAAGAATTGCTCAATCCTAACATTATTCTTCTGGACAGTAAGAAAGCCAGCATAATACTTAGATAGCTCTCTCTCAAATAGTTTGGTTTACTCTTTTAGGGAAATTATTTTTAAAACCTTATGTGTCAGATTTTGACAAACCATATCATTTTTCATTTAGAAAATTTTAACACCAAAGCTACAATTTTCTCACTTAAATGCCAGCTTGTATTTGAAAACCTTTTCTTGGAAATATGGCATTTGTAATCAGCAGACATTATTTCCAATTCCAGCTAAACGGTTATTTGTGTTACTTTGGTACAGATATTTCACCTCTGTGAACCTCAGTTTCTCCAATTTAATATGTGATTTCCACAGTCATTACAAGGATAGAATATAATTATATGTTTAAAAAGTCTTCATTATAGTGCCTGGTATTTGGTAGATCTTTTAAAAAAGGGGGGTTGTATTGATTATCTATTGCTGCATAACAAACCAACACCATACAGTAGGGCTTAAATCAATATCCATTGTAGTTGCTCTCTACTTCGTATGGCAGCAATATTGTCTTGTGTCAGCTAGACAAATCTGCTGGTCTTCTGGGGTCACTTCTATGGATGAAATCATCTATAGCTCCTCTGCGGATGGTTTCTCTAAGGTAGCATTTCTCACGTGTCTGCCTGATAGTCCTGGCTTTTAGCGAGGCCATGTATTTCCAGCTGGTCAGTATGGATTGACTCATATTATAGTGGAAGAGTTCCCAGCAGCAAGACAGGGCAATCTCCAGTGTGCAAACACTTTCACATCTCTTTTTCATCACATTTGCCAATATATCAATGGCCAAATCAAGTCCTGTGGCCAAGTACAGAACCAGTGTGGAGGGTGGGGGCTACACCAGGACGTGATTGTAGGGAGATATGATTCATTGAACGCTATTGCTATGAAAATCTATAACAAGCTACCACTGCATTTCTTCCTTCCTCCTCATGGGTGAGACACACACTCATTAAATGCTATTGACCTGTGATGTTTTTGCACCCTGGAAACAGAGGTCAACAGTTCTTACACTCATGTTTATACATCACAAAACTATTAAGAAGAATAAAATGTGTAACATGTTGTGTATATTGGCAATGCCTGGCACAGAGTAATTATTCAATATAAGTAAGTGTGCCTTCTCTATCTTCTTCCTACTGGATTTTCAATTTCAATTTTCATAATACAGCTGCATCATTTTCATAATCTCTGTAATATCAGATTAAGGAAGATTTTTTTCTTAAATATACAGGGCCTTTCCCCAACTGGAAGTTATAAATTCTAATCCTGGAAGACCAGGGAAAATGACAAGGTGGGATAGTGGAAAGAGCATAGAATTTGTCAAGCAATATGTCTCCAAAATTTAAATATAAATGACCCTACACATGATACTAAACATCCATGAATCTCCATTATTGTAAGAATCAAATGAGAGAGTGTATGGGAAAGCATTTGGTAACAACAATTATTTTAGAAAAAGACACCTTCTCTGTATACCAGTCCATTTGTTCTTCCTCCAGCAACCTTTTCATGCACTTCTCCACCTTAACCTGAGCTAAAGCCCCTGGTCAGTGAGCCCAATGAAATCTGTGCATATATTGTTAGCACACTGTGATAGTATGTTGCAATTATGCTTGCAATTCTATCTCCTCTATTCAAAAAACAAGTAACTTCTAAGCCAGTAACCATTTCTTTGTGTGCTTTATTTTTATATCTGAATATATAGCACAGTGACAAAACACTGCAAAAGTTCAGAAATGGTTGTAAGGCCAAATTAGTGTCACAGAAGAGCATTCACCTTGTCTGAATTGGACCATATCCCATCATCTAAAATTCAATTCATTGGCCAAATAGGCCTATATTGAGGTAGACAGTATCTTAGGTGCAGCAGTTTGATACAGTTGTGAATTACAAAAATAGATATTGGATTATGTTTGTAAACTGGTCTGTTCCTCTGGGCATGATTAAATTATGATTAGGACTTTGATTGGGCCACGTCAGTAGGGTGTTGAATCCCCGTCCCTTGTTGGGTGGGGACTCAGATAAAAGACGTGGCAAAGGACAGAGTTGGAGTTCTGATGCTGGGTTTTGATGCTGGAGCCCTGGGAAGTAAGCACACAGAGGAGCTTGGTCGTGAGGAAGGAGAGAAGGCCCTGGGAAGAGAGACGAGCTGTTCGCCTGATAGTCTACAGCTGGCCTTGTGGAAAGACGCAAAGCCTGAGCCTGGAGAGAAGCAAGCCCCGGGAAGAGGGGAACCCAGGAAGCCTGAACCCTCGCAGATGTTGGCAGCCATCTTGCTCCAACACATGGCAATAAACTTTATAGTGAGGGAAGTAACTTATGCTTTATGCCCTGGTAACTGTGGGCTTCTACCCTAAATAAATACCCTTTTATAACTGCCAACAGATTTCTGGTAATTTGCATCAGCACCCTTTTGGCTGACTAAAACATTAGGCATCAGTGTTGGATTTAGGATAAAGAATGTTAATAAGATAGAGTCCGTGGCTTTGAGGAGTTTACACTTTAGCTAATGATGCACACACATTCACTAATAAAACTGAAGATTCATTAATATTATAACAATTATGTAAATATGTATACATATTATTGACTTGTTCAATATTAGGCACTTTATTATAATGCCTCACTTAATCTTCCTATCTTCTCTGTGATATGAAGAATATTATTTAAATTTTACCAATGCATTTATGCATGCATGCATCCATCCATCCATCCAACCATCCATCCATTGACGTACTCAACAAAAAATTTAATTTGCCAAACTTTGTCATAGACAATATGGTATTCTTTGAGAATTTAGTCATAAAAACACAGGTCTCAGAAAGAACAATCTTAAGTAGGAAAATTACCAAAAAGAATGGTAGGGGCCTTAACTGAAGCCACAGTATAATAGACAGACGTCTAAAATAAGTGGCATCATTATCACCACTGAGGAATTTTGAAACTGAGGGAAATAATAGCTTCATAATTTGCCCACCATCATACAGCGAGTCAGTTGAGGAGCCAGGATTCAAAGTCATGCGGTTTTTCTCCCAAACCATGTTATTAGGCAGTAAACTACAATTTACTAAAACATAGATATTTTATTGCAGTTGCTTGTGTAACTGTAGTAAAATGAACATAAAAGCAGGAGGAATAGGAAAAAAGCGGAGGAGCAAGAGGAAAAGTAGGAGGTGGAGGAGAAGGGGAAGAAGAGGGAAGAGAGGTGGAAGAGGGGGAAGAGGTGAGGCCAAGAGGAATGGGGAGGAGAAGAGAAATAGCAGTTTAGAGTTAGAACCCCTAACTTACTGCCACTCCATTTCTCCACACAGCTGCTCTAACCTAGCCTGTTGATAAAATATTGACTTATTGACAGATGAGCCTAGTTCTTGTAATCGATGTGAATGAATCCTCTGACAGCATCTCGTGCCTGGCAAATAGCAGTGCACAATGAATATTGAATTTATATACAGCCAAAATGTGATCTTTCTGTGGAACTATCAAAGATAATAATTATATTATATATCAAAGATAGTAATTGTCAGGATGTTTACTGAGGCTTCTTTTTATATTTTATAAGCACTTGGTAAATTTTTAAAAGCTACAATAATAAATCCGTAATTAATTATACTCAAAACATGTTAGGGTACCATATACATCAGGTGCCACATACTTCACTAATTTTCACACAAAACTCTGCCATATCTCTAATTCCATGAAAAATTCTATTATCCTCAAAAGGTGAGGGGACTGGGAAAAGGGGAGAATACTTAACCTGGGTGTGAACTTGAGATGAATTTGGAAGACAATGACCACCCTGGCTTGACCAATGCATACCTGATCTATTTACATTGTACGCATTTGTCAAGTATATGAGACGCAGGTGAAGAAAATTTCTATTACAAAGCAAGTGTCTAAGCTTGATTGGCTGACCCATCACGTTGGTTAATTAGCTTTTTTGGGGTCTGTAAGCTGAGTAGTAATTGTGCAGAACCCTGTTTTAGACTCCCCTGATTTAGGGCACTCTCGAGGTCTTTGCCTCAGGCTTTTTCCTGACCAAGTTGTAGTTCAAGGACACAACATGCTTGCACACATAAGCACACACAACACATGTGTAGGCAACTGCTAAATAAGGCTCTACATGTTTATAAATTTTAAAACCCTGTAAGAGACCAATTTCACACTATAAGCCAAATGACTAGATTATTGCTGTCTTTTCCTTTCCTTTTCCATCCACCAATATTTAAAAATTAAATAACAATTCAACTCCCTAACTAGACTATTTCTGAAGAATTACTCAAACCTGTACATCCTCTGGGACGTCATTAACCTTTCAGATAACTTGATGATAAATGGTACAGGAGTGAGTTTTACTAGGGAAGTACATCATTACTCCCTTTGTGTTAATTACTTAGAAATAAGTGATCTGCTAGGTTATTAGGGGAAAGAAAAAATACTCTTTTAAATTATGTATATAATTTATGAAAAAGAGAAAATGTAGCTCATACATTCTTTTTATTTCAAATTAATAAATTCAGTTTTATTTAAATATTAAATTAAAAGTAAAATAGCTCACACATTAACTATCCAATTGATAATGCAAAAAAAGGAATGGATTCATTAATTATATACAGTTTAAATTCTCCCCTTTTTTTTCTTTGATTGCAGGTGGGAAGGAAATTGAAAGGAAGAAGAAAGAAGAAAATTTTTATAAGCAGCTAAAATTATAAAGGCAAAAACATTAAGAAAAAATGTCATTTTAAAAAGAGAAACATTTATAAATTGCTAATTTCTACACTCTAATTTTCATATCAAAATTTTATAACTAATAATTAATCAACAGAAATGTCCCATTTAAAGGAAAGTTGGGAAGTATTAATTAAGGCTAAAATTGATTTTAATGCTTAATTATTTCTATTTATTCTATATATAGTTTCCTATGGTAGATCTAAACCTCAAAAGTAAAACTACATTGTTTAATTTTGCAAGTGCACATTTGTAGAGAAAATGTATTTTTGTTTTAAATTTAATATTACTAAATATATTTTAAATCCTAACACAAGATTCAAATACCTACCATTTACTTTACAGAGCAAAACCTTTTTATTTCATTTTGGGAAGATTTTATAAAAGCCTCGATAAAATATTCAATATCTGTCTTACCTACTTTTATGTTTTTGCAATGTTTTATTGACATTTAATTCATACACCATTTTAAAGTGTATAATTCAGTAGTTTTTTACATGTTCAAAATGTTGTACAACCACCACCAATATTTAATTTCAGGATATTTCCACCATCACAAAATTAACCCCATAATTATGAGCTGACCCTCTCATTCCCTTCTCCCCAAACCCTGGCAACCATTTATCTACTTTAAGCCTTTTCGATTGCCTTATTCTGGATATTGTATAAAAATGGAATCCTGTAATATGTGGCCATTTGTCCCTGGGTTCCTTCACTAGGCATAATTGTTTAAGGTCTTCTGTGTTTTAGCATATGCCAATACCTAATTCTTTTTATGGCTGAATGATATTGCACTGCATGGAAATTAGATATTTTGTTTATCCATTCATTGGTTGATGGACATTTGGGTTGTCTCTCCTTTTTGACTATTATGGCTAATGCAGCTGTGACCATTCTGGTACTAGTTTTTGTATGAACATGTTTTCAGTTCTCTTGGATAGGTACTTAGGAGTGGAATTGTTCAATCACATTGTAACACTATATTTAACTTTTTGAAGAACTGCCAAACTGTTTTCTATGGTGGATGAAGCATTTACATTCCCATCAACAAAGTGTAAGAGTTCCAATTTCTCCACAATATTGCCAACACTTGTTATTGTCTGTCTTTTCTATTATAGCCCTCTTAGTGGGTGAGAAGTGATATCTAACTGTGCTTTTGATTTCCATTTCCCTATTGACCAATAAGGTTGATCATTTTCCATATGCTTGTTTGCCATTTGTATATCTTCCTTAGAGAAATTTCTACTCAAGGTTTTGCCATTTTAATTGGATTTTTATCCTTTTATTGTTGAGGTGTAATTATGCATTCTAGATACTAGATCTTTATCATATATAGAATTTTCAAATATTTTCTCTTATTCTGTTGTTTTGTCTGTATTCTCTGTTGATAAGTAACTTTTTTTATTTTGATGAAGTCCAATATATATTTTTCTATTGTTTTTGTGCTTTTGATGCCATATGTAAAAAAGTGACTAATCCAGTGTAGCAAAGATTTAAACCTATATTTTCTTCCAAGGAATTATAATTTTAGCTCTTAAATGTGTATCTTTGATCCATTTTGAGTTAGTTTTGTGTATGCTGTGATGTAGCAGTCCAAATTCATTTTTTTAACAAAAAACAAATGGTGTCCTAGCCCCATTTGTTGAAAAGACTACTCTTTCCCCATTATACGGTTTTGGCATCCTTACTGAAAACCAATTGTCCATAGATGAATGAGTTCATTTCTGGATTCTCAATTCTATTCCAAAGATCTATATGTCTATCCTTATGCCAATATAAGATGGTCTTGGTTACTGAAGATTTGTTGTAAGTTTTGAAATCAAGAAGTGTGAAATCTCCAGCTTTATTCTTTTTCAAAGCTAGTTTGGCTCTTCTGGGTCCTGCTTGCCTAATTGTTCTTGACAATTAGGCAAGAAAAGAACCAAAAATATTGAATACAAGTGGCAGAGCACAGACATCTTTGACTTGCTCCTGATCAGGAGAAAGCCTTTTATTCTTTCACTATTGAGTGTAAAGCTGTGGCTTCTTCATAGATGCCTTTCAGCAGGTTGACGAAGTTACCTTCTATCCATAAATGCCTTTCTTTTTGGGTGTTTTCATCATGAAATGTGGTGGATTTTGTCAAATGCTATTTAATTCATCTAATGAGATAATCATGTTTTATACTTTTTTATAAAATTTTTTTTATTGAGTTATATCCACATACTATACAATCCATTCAAATTGTACATTCAATGAATTTTGGTATAATCAGAGAATCACAATTCATCACTGTAGTCAATATCAGAGCCTTTTCATTACTCCAACAAGAAAGACCCCCACACCTTAGCAGTCATCTTATTCTGTTAATGGTCTATTATTATATTAATTTAATTGTGTGTGTTAAACCAACCTTGCATTAGTAGGATAAATCTCACTTGCCCATGGTTTATAATCTTTTATATATACTCCTGGATTCTGTTTACTAGTATTAGGTTGAAGATTTTTGCATTTGTACTTGTGAGAGATGTTGACCTGCAGTTTTCTTGTGATGTCTTTTTCTAGCTTTACTATCAGTGTAATACTTTATTCATAAAATGTGTTAGGAAGTTATTGGAGATTGAATCATGTTTCCCACAAAAAGGATGTCCAGGTTCCAATCTCTGCCCCTGTGGGTGTGAGCCCATTTGTAAATAAGACCTTTGAAAACATTATTAATAAAGGAGTGCCCAGAGCGAAAGAAGGTGTACCTTAATCCAATATGGCTGAAGTCCCTATCAGCAAAGGAAATTGGACAAAGAAGGAGAAGTCACGGGAGAAACAAAGCACTGTAAGTCAACAGAACCCAGAAAAGAAAGGGTAAGAGGCATAAGAGGGAGGCAGAGAGAGATTTAACACATACAGAGGAGATGTAGGCAATATGACCATGGAGACGAGGGTGGAGTGATGAGTGGCCACAGGCCTTGGAATGCTAGAAGCCACCAGGAGCTGCAAGATGCAAGCAAAAGAGCCTGCCCTAGATCCCGTGGAGGGAGCACAGCCCTGCTGACTAACCTCGATTTTGGTGCAGTGACACTGATTTTGGACTTCTGGCCCCCATAACTGTGAGAGAATATGTTTATGTCCTTTAAACCACCAAGTTAATAGTAATTCATTACAGCAGCCATAGAAAACTAAAACACTACGGAAGGACTGAGAGGAAATCTTTTCCTTTCTTTTTCTGTCATGATTTTCAGCAGAGGTGGTAGGCCAACGGTGGAGTGGGTTGTTGCTTGGCACAGCATGGGAACAAAGGCTCAGGCCCAACAAAGGCTTTCAGCAAATGACTGATTTATTACTTACATACCACGAGGAGCCCAAAAGGACAAGGGAAGAGAGCCCCTTGTGGCCAGTTCCCTGGGAAGGCTGACAGCTTAGGCCAATATCTACAAGTCCCATTTCCTGTCAGAGATGAGAAACACCTATGCTGCCAGAGGGAGGGGTATTTACACACCTCAGGGGGAAGAAGCTAGCCACTGAGGGTTCCTGCCCCGACAAGCAGCCAGATCTGCTTATTCCTGGCTTCAGGTTCAAGGTACAGCCAGGCCATTTCATTAGACCTAATGTCACCTCTGAGCTGCAGAATGGAAACATACTGAAACCACTGCACACTATAGAAAAGGGAAGGGTGGAAGATGGTCACTGGGCATGTCTGTAACTTCCCCAGCACTAGTCCAGGAAGTAATATGAAAAAAAGTGGATGTGATAGGGTTCCTTGGTTGTAACTGTTTCTTGACACATCATTTCCTTCCTTCTGTGATTGAAGTAAATTTTGGTTTGAGCAAAAAGCAAGTCTCTAGGGGCTGTAAGTGCTCCTACTTATTTGATCATAAATAAGTTGATATAAAAGGAGAGCAGGGAACTCAGGTAAAATCATGATGTGGGAAAGTTCAATGAGTACCAAAATAGCACATTATGAAGCCATGCAGCAGGCACCTGAAATGATTCAGCCTAAAGAGCAGACAGAAGAAAAGAATGAAAAAAATATACAGAGACTAAGAGATCTGTGGCCACCACCATGCATACCAATATACACATTATTGGATTCTCAGAAGGAAAAGGAAAAGAGAAAGGTGCAGAAATAATGGCAGAAAACTATGGAAATTTAATGAAAGACATGAATATGCACAGTCAAGAAGCCTAATAAAGCCCAAAGAGGATAACATTGAAGAGAATCATGCCTAGACATACAATAGTCAAACTGTGAAATGCCAAAGACAAGGAGAGAATTCTGAAAGCCCCAAGAGTAAAGAAACTTGCTATATACGAGAGAGCCCTAGTAAGTTTAAGTAGCAATTGTTCATTAGATACCATGGCAGCAAAAAGGTAATGGGAGAAAATATGGTACTGAAAGAAAAAAACTGCCAACAATGAATTTCATATCTAGCAAGCCTTTCTTTAAAAAATGAAAGAGATTAAAACATCCCAAGATATCTGAGGGAGTTCATCACCACTAGACTTGCCTACAAGCAATACTAAAGGGGATTCTTCAGATTGAAATAAAAGGGAATCAAAATGACCTAAAGAAATAAAGATCTCCAGTAAAGGTAACCATAAGGGTAATAATAAATGCCAATATATTGTATTGTATTTTTTGGAATGTAGCTCTACTTTTTACTCCTACAGGTGCTTAAATGCAAATGTATAAATACTAATTAAAATATATGACTTTGAACATACAATGCATAAAGATATCATTTCTAACAAGTTCAACAAAAAGGTGGGGGGATGGAGAGGTAGGTATAGGGGCAGTGTACATATATACGATTGAAGTTAAGTTGGTATCAAATCAAATATGATTGTTATAGATTTGGGATGTTAAATTTAAGTCCTTTCCAAAAAAAAATTTAAGCTCCATAAACAACAAAGAATATATTTGAAAAGTATATACAGAAAAAATGAGAAGGAACTCAAATGGGCTTATAAAAAATCAAAAAAATATGAAATTAGCCATTAACTGAGGGACAAAAATGGCATAAGACTTCAAAGACCAAATAGCAGAATGGCAGAAGGAAGTACTGCATTGTCAGAATTTACTTTAAATATACATGGATTAAACTTTCCTCCTTTCAAATGTCAGAGATTGGCAAAATGGATAAAAATGCATGACCCAACTATATGCTGTTTAAAAGGCATTCACCTTAATTTCAAATACACAAGTAAGTTGAAAGTGAAAAGATGGAAAAAATATGCCACGTGAGTAGTAAGAAAGAGAGAGCCAATAGCTATTCTTCACAAAAGAGAGCTGGTAGCTCTATCAATAACTATACTAATATCAGATAAAATAGACTTAAATCAAAAACTATTATGAGGGACAAGGAAGGTCGTTATATAATGAGAAAGGGGTCAATGCAACAAGCAGATGTGGAAAGCCCCAAAATACGTAAAGCAAATATTGACAGATTTGAAGGGAGCAATATACAGTACTACAATAATCATAAAAGAGATCAAGAAACCACTTTTGATCATTGATAGAACATCCGGTTAGAAGATAATCAAGGATATAAAACACTGCATCCACAGAGGAAGATTGCACAAAGGAACAAAAACTGTAAGATCACAATGATATGAAATAATTAGATTTAGCAAATTTATAAAGTCAGAAATCAGAATACAGGTTAGCAGGGGCTTGCGTAGGATTAGGGAATGAGGACTTAATGCTTAATTGGTACAGAGTTTCTGGTTGGGGTGATGGGAAAATTTTGGTAATGGATGGTGATGATGGTAACACAACATTATGACTTAACACCACTAAATTATACAGTTGAATGTGGTTAAAAGAGGAAATTTTAGGTTGTATGTATGTTGCTAGAATACACTTAAAAAAAAAAACAAAAACATAGGACTGTATAACACAAACTATGACCCCTAATGTAAATTATGGACTACAGTTAATAGTATAATTATATTAATATTGTTTCATCAATTCTGACAAAGCTGCCACAATAATACAAAATGTTAATAATAAGGAATATTGTGCATATGAGCAGCAGTATATGGGGCGTCTGTACTTTCTGCATGATTTTTCTGTAACTTAAAACTTCTCTAATAACATTTTTTAAAAAGATGCTATTATACTAGGAAAAGTCATGAGTGCACACACAGAGGCAAGAATTAATATATGCTATTAGAACAAGAAAGGAATGAGCCCAAATAAAGAGAAGAGTATCATTTGGAAAGAAAATGGATACAAAATTGAATATATAAAATAAGAAAGACTGTGGAAGATTAAAATTATAGAAGTGGAATGCTTACTTTCAATTTTTTATTAAACAAGAAGGCTTTAAAGAACATTTGTTAGGCAAGTGACATAATAAATCTATGTTTAAAAATGAATTCGTACTGGTTCTCAGGACTGAATGAAAGTGCTAGAATTAAAAGAACCTCCCGTATGAGTGTTGAAATTACCTTAATTTTTGATAACAAGAGTTTTGGAAACAACGTTGACAGAGATAAATGAAAGGTTGAAATAATACGAAAACTTTATAGAAGAAATTGAAAAATAAGGTGATTATGTTAAAATATGATACATGTAGACAAATGTGACTGAAATTCTGCAGTTGCATCAGCTAACATCATATGGTACTGCCATTCAAAATGAAAAGGAAGCTTTGAAATAGAGTTAGTGAGAAGCATTTACCTTCAAATAGTGCTACTCAGTAAGACTTTTAAAGCATCTATTTGAGTATTTTCAAGCCCGAAGCTAGAGCTGAATCAAGAAAATTTAATCATTAGAAAGTTTGGAAGTACAAGAGAAACCATTGGGTGGAAGTGAAAAAAAAAATTGAGAGGCAAGAGAAAAATTCTTGATAGCATCAGGTCATGAGTGAAGGCAGAAAGAGGTATTTTCAAAAAGGAAGCACAATAATGTCAAATATAACTGAAAGCAGTTGTAGGGAAATAAAAGTGGAAAAGAGGTAATAATGTTGTAATCAAGTGATCATTCATCACATTCCAGAACTTAGTAGTGATAAAATGATTATTTGGTACTGTGGAATAAAAAGCAAAAGAAAGAAAGTAAAAAAAAAATTTCCAAGGGTAATGAAGAAGGAGTCAGATCACAGAAACGTAAGTTTATATAGAGGCTGAGGTCGCCTTCAAGATCTGGAAGCTTGCTCTTTGGAAATGAAAAAACAAGGCAGAAAGATTGGAGTTGGGATACCAAAATACAGGCAAGGGCTTCAGAAGGCTGCGCAATCATTAAATGATAATCTAGAAACAAGTCAACTCTCCCAAATACGGCAAGGATCTGTGTAAGGAGACAGCTTCCAGGCGAATTGAGATTGACTACATCAGACCCAAGAACGGATCAGTAATGAGCATTTATTTAGCGGGCTGACGTGGGGGCCTCATCCTCGGCATTTCCGGGCTCAGTGCACACTGCAAAACGAGAGACGCGCTTTTTATAATGCATGTCTAAGGGCAGGTGGGGAAGGCACCGCGAGGGGCAGCAGAGCTTCTAGAGAATGCAGAGTTACAAGATTGACTCATCAGTCACCAGTTGACAACCGGTTCTCCAGGCTTGCCTTTAACTCTTTAGGAATGGAAAGTTGCTGCGACTGGAAGGGGAAAGAACTGGAAGGGTTGGGGGAGAAGAATGCAAAGGCATATATGCTACATCAACTCACCTATAAAGGACAATAGCAAGAAATCTTTCCTGTCTTTTCTTCAGCCAAGTAGAAAAAAAGGAATCATTCCTTAGTAACGTGTAGCCACAGTCATCTCCAATGGGATTTGGATGCACACTGTCCATGTTTTCTTGGGAATTCCAAGCACTAAATTAACTTCAAATTGTCCTAGGTTCCTTGTAGCCTAAGATACCTACCAAAAGTAAAGGCAAATCTTCTCTGGATAGATACTACTCTCAAACAGGCCTCTTAAGAGTCTCACAAAACAAAGTAATTAAAATGTGTAAATGAACATGACTCTGGATGTGAGAATAAGCAGAAAATAAAAGAGACCCTCAGATGGGAAATATTAAATTATTTAAAATATTTAAAGAAATAAAAGAGCAACATCATAAACCACACAAAGGAGATACAATAAATGAAGATTCAAAACATTATAATAAAGAAATATAAATTTCAATCTAGTTGTCAAAGTTAAAATGTCAATAGAGAGGTTAATGATAAAAGCAAACACACTTGGCTGTGAAAGTGAAACATCTCTCCATACAAGATAGTCATTAAATTTTTTGAATAATAAAATCTAATGTGGGAATGAAGAAAATTGCAGAGCTAGAAATAATTAGCCTTACATTCCTAATGACACATCATATATTCAGAAAATAGAAAACATTAATTAAATTAATATCATTCTCCTAAAGAGAAAAATAAAATGAATTTTAGGTGGACTTTAATAATAGCAAATGAACAGAAAAAATATATAACAAGAAATAATCAACTTGGATATCAAGTTCACATGATTTTTCTGATAATGATTTTTTATTGACTTGTTACAATTCTTAAATTTTGCCACATTTTTAGATGATGAAATAAAACTTTTGCTTGAATATTTACTATTTTCCATAAAAGTAAATATTGCAACTTGCATCATCCACCTGGGTATGTAGAGAGCTGTAAAGAACTTTGCTAACAATGAAGAAGACATGGACTAACTTCAAATTCAGGACCTTTTCAAACTTATTTGAAAGCTGAGGTCACAGAGCAACTAACTGGCCATTAATCGAAGGAGAAAGGAGATGCAGACGTGTACACTTGGAGTAGACTTAGCCTGACATCAGTAAGAACAATTCAAACTACAGAGCTGACAAGGGGACAGTGTGATAAACCTGCAGATCACCTCATTAGGGGAGTCTAATGTCTGGCAGTCGCTCCACAAACCCCAAGGAGCCCTTACACAAAACACCTGAAAAAGCCACAAATTGTGTCCATAGTGATGCAGACCTGGGGAAAGGAAAGACCACAACTGCCCTAAGGAAGTGGCTAGAGAAAGTACCAGAACTCTTCTCTTTATATGTGGGGGGAAAGGAAAGAAGCTCCACTGCCTTTGGATAACTGGTAAATGTGCATTGTAGCTGGTGAACAGAAGGGGGAATGAGAACAGGAAGGGGCAGCAGAAATGAGACTGGAGACTGCCGCAAGCCTGAGATCCAGGGACATGGTCCATGCAAAACCTGAGCCTTGATTAGAACAACAGGGACAACAGCGTCAGTTTCCAAAGTCAAGGTAAGCACGTTTGAATAACAAGTAATAGTGTACTTTAGGGAGAGAGATAGGAAAGAAACTAGAGCTCGAAAAGAGACCTTTGCTGAGGAAACGACACAAATCTCTAAATCAAACTGAGCATTGCTATGGTAAACTACCCCCACCTAGGCTCAACTTCTGTCTATAGTGCTTTGAAAGCTGAGGGACATTGAGAATAGCCACAGCAACAACCAATCTCAAATACCCATGGACTCCCGACAGGATTAAAGTAAATTCCCACGCTGAAGGCCTAGCAGAAGGAGAGTAATATACATCTCCAGGCATAAAATCCACTTCTCAGTCACTACAGTCCTACACAACAAGACTGGCTTTCAACAAAAAAAATCACAAGCCATATGAAAAGACAAGTGAAAACAGCACACTGTCAAGAGACAAGAAATCATCAAATGCAGAGTCGGACATGACACAGATATTGGATCTCTCTGACATAAAAACCTTGAAAGCAAGCAGAGAAAAAATAAATATTACATATGGAGGAAAAAAGATAAGAGCTGCTGCTGGTTGGAATCAGAAGATCTACAGTCAGGATACAACTAAATGACATCTTTAAAGTACTGTAAGGAAGAAAAAAAAAGACTATCAACCCAGAATTCTATACCCAATGAAAATATCTTTCAAAAATTGCTGCAAAATATACTCTTTCAGACCAAAAAGAGAGACAGAGAGAGAGAGGATATATCGCCCAC
>JAQZBX010005055.1:22231-57852 GCA_029593785.1 Cabassous unicinctus | reverse complement strand
GGGGGGGGGGGTATTATGTGGGAGCCCTTATGAAGTTATGCATGTTTGTTTTGTAAGTTCACAATATTTACTGAACACTTATAGTTTATGTATGTTCATGTATGAATGATATACTTCAATAAATTGTTTAAAAAAATAAAAAAACAAGCAGAAAAAAGGTTAGGAATGTTAGCTTGAGTCTAGAGGAATACAATGCCTCAGTAAGTCAACCATAGCACTGAAAATTGCTTTAAGAACAAGCATTAAAGACAGGAAATACCCTTTCAGGTTTCCTGTTCATTTTAGCAATTTGCTGCATTTCAGTTAGTAAGGAGAGTTCTTTTCAATATTTTCAAATGAAAGCAGACAGGAAAGAGGGAAGACTGAAAGAGGGAAGACTGTTACTGATCTTGAAAAGTGACTTAGTATGGAAGCGGGTTGGAGCGACTAGATCGGGCTTCTAGAATGGGGCCCATGCTTGGCTATCTTTCATTTGTCCTTCCATATCCATTTTTCCTTCCTTCTTCACCCTGCACTTTGCCCCAGGAGGGAAAGCTACATATGGACTGTATCATCAAGCTTTTGGCCCCTTGGCTTCCAATTGGGTTCCGTGGTAGGCACCAGCTGGAGATAAAGAGAACAGGAGAAGCATGAGGTTGGGGTCACTGAGGGCTGGCTCTGACAACTCAATACAGGCATATCTTGTTTTATTTTACTTCACCTTATTGCTTGTCACAGATACTGTGGTTTTTTTTTTTAAGTTTTATTTCTCCCCCTACCCCCACCTCATTGTTCGTACTCACTGCTCTCTGCTCATCTTCTTTTTAGGAGGCACCAGGAACCGAACCTGGGACCTCCCATGTGGAAGGGAGGCACGCAATCACTTGAGCCACCTCCGCTCCCAATATTGCGTTTTTAACAAATTGAAGATGTATGCCAACCCTGCATGAAACAAGTCTATTGGCACCATTTTCCCAACAGCATGTGCTCACTTCATGTCTCTGTGTCACATTTTGGTAATTCTTGCAATACTTCAACCTTTTTCATTATTATATCTGTTATGGTGAACTGTGATCAGTGATCATGGATGTTACAATTATTGTTTTGTGGTGCCATGAACTATACCCATATAAGATAGCAAACTTAATCAATAAACATTGTATGTGTTTTCACTGCCTCACCAACTTGGCTGTTCCCCAGTCTCTTTCCCTTTTCTCAGGCCTCTCTATTCCCTGATATACAACAATATTGAAATTAGGTCAATTAATAACCCTACGTGGCCTCTAAGTGTTCTAGTGAATGGAAAAGTCAAGGTCTCTCATTTTAAATTAAAAGCTAGAAATAATTAAGCTTAGTAAGAAAGGTATGTTGAAAGTGAGGTAGGCCAAAAGCTTAGGCCTCTTGTGCCAGTTAGCCAAGTTGTGACTGCAAAGGAAAAGTTCGTGAAGGAAATTAAAAGTGCTACTCCAGTGAACACACAAATGAAAAGAAAGGGAAACAGTCTTATTGCTGATATGGAGAAAGTTTTAGTGGCCTGGATAATACATCAAACCAGCCACAACATTCCCTTTAAGCCAAAGCCTAATCCAGAGCAAGGCCCTAACTCTCTTTAATTCTATGAAGGCTGAGAGAGATGAGGAAGTTGCAGAACAAAACTCTGAAGCTAACAGAGGTTGGTTTGTGAGGTTGAAGCAAAGAAGCTGTCTCCATAACATAAAAGTGCAAGGTGAAGCAGCAAGTTATCCAGAAGATTTAGCTAAGATAATTGTTGAAGGTGGCTACACTAAACAACAGATTTTCAATGTAGACCAAACAGCCTTACAGTGGAAGAAAGTGCCATCTAGGATTTTCATAGCCAGAGAGGAGAAGTCAATGACTGGCTTCAAAGCTTCAAAGGACAGACTGACTCCCTTGTTAGGGGCTAATGCAGTTGGTGACTTAAAAGTTGAAGCCAATGCTCATTTACCATTCCAAAAATCCTAGAATCCTTAAGAATTATGCTAGCTCTACTCTGCCTATGCTCTATAAATGGAAAAGCAAAGCCTGGATGACAGCACATCTGTTTACAACACAATTTACTGAACATTTTAAGCCCACTGTTGAGACCTACTCAGGGAAAAAAACAACAAAGATTCCCTTTCAAGTTATTACTCACTGACAACGCACCTGGTCACCTAAGAGCTCTGATGGAGATGTGCAACGAGATGAATGTTGTATTCATGTCTGCCAACACAGCATCCATTCTGCAGCCCACAGATCAAGGAGTAATTTTGACTTTCAAGTCTTATTATTGAGAAATACATTTTGTAAGGATATAGCTGCCATAGCTAGTGATTCCTCTCATGGATCTGGGCAAAGTCAATTGAAAACCTTCTGGAAAGGATTCACCACTCTAAATGTTATTAAGAACAGCTGTGATTCACGGGAAAAGGTCAAAGTATTAACATTAACAGTAGTTTGGAAGAAGTTGACTCCAACCCTCATGGATAACTTTGAAGATTTCAGAACTTTAATGGAAGAGGCCAGTGCAAACATAGTAGAAAAAGAAAGGGAACTAGAATTAGAAGTGGAGCCTGAAGATGTGACTGAATTAGTGCAAAACTCATGATAAAATTTGAATGGATGAGGAGTTGCTTCTTATTAATGAACAAAGAAAATGTTTCTTTAGATGGAATCTCCTCCTGGAGAAGATGATGTGAACAATGTTGAAATGACAACAAAGGATTTAGAATATTACATAAACTTAGTTGATAAAGCAGCAGCATGGTTTGAGAGGACTGACTCCAATTTTGATAGACGTTCTACTGTGGATAAAACGATATCAAACAGCATTGAATGCTACAGAGAAATCTTTCATGAAAGGAAGAATCAATTGATACTGCAAACTTCATTGTCTTATTTTAAGAAATTGCCACAGTCACCCCAACCTTCCTCAACCACCATCCCGATCAGTCAGCAGTCAATGACATCAAGGTAAGACCCTCCACCAGCAAAAGGTTATGACCTGCTGGAGGCTCAAATGATGACTAGCGTTTTACAGCAATAAACTATGTTTAAATTAAGGTATGCACATTGTTTTTTAAAAGACATAATGCTATTGCACACTTAAAAGATTAATGCAAACATAACTGAGAAACCAAAAAATTTGTGTGACTCACTTTATTGCAATATTCACTTTATTGTGGTGGTCTAGAATCAAACTTGCAATTGAGGTATGCCTGTAATGACAAAATACCAAGGATTCCAAGCCTACAGTAATAAAAGTTTGGTTCATCCCACTATCCAGCAGAAGGTAAGGGAACATGGACTGAGTAGTAGCAGAAGTCAGCTATGACTACTAATTTAGGCCTTGTGACCAGCTATAGAAGCGGGGGACAGTAGTAGCTATATTTTGTGTTCATTGTTTCTTGGCTCCCCCTGTCAATGCTACCTTACATAAAGAGTACTGAGGGGGAGTGACCAAAGTGACATCAACCCCTCAAGTCTGGTGACCCCGTCCTTCACAGTGTTCTGTGCTCTGACAGGCCATGTCATCAATGGACTCCTTGCTCTTGGCTTCTGGCTAGGTTTGGCCAAAGAGAGGCAATGACAGGAGATGTGGAAAGTGGAGAGACAGTGAAGTCAGGGTATTTATTCCACCAGCAAAGTCAAAACCCAGAACGGCTGCATCCCTCATCATGGTTGTGTCAGTAGCCTCTTCACATAGCTCAGTCTCTTAACTCTGGGTTCTAGTAGCCACATCCTCCCCTTCTCCCTTCAGAGGAAGGGACAGAAACAGCTGTGCCCATTATTACTAGCCCAGGGTACTGCACTGTTCCCTGTAGCGCTTCCTTATACCCTGCCTACACCTTTGGAAACAGTCCCTTTATTAAAGTCTCCTTCCAAAACGAAATGGTTCTTTCCAAATAAAATACATGGCATTAAAACCAACCCTGTAATTCTACTTCCTAGAATAAGAAATATGGTAAATTTTAAATTATTTAAATTAATCGAGAGTAATAGTGATATGAATATTCTAAACTGGTAACCAAATAAAACTTTACATACACTCTGCTCATTTAACTCAACAACATTCATTTAACAAATATTTCCTGAAATGCTTTTATAACTGTGGATGTGGCTAGTTTTGAAATTGATGACATTCACATAGAATAACGGAATCATAATGAAAGGATTTGCCTCATTAAGAAATAAAGTTACTCCAGTCTCCTACTCTGCCACTTCACTTATTTCTCCTTTGTTCTTCAAGTATTCTAGTACCTCCAAGCTCTAGGTACAAAGCATTCCTTCTCAGACTTCTGCCAAGTGCTAATTTGCTTCTCCCTTTCTCTATCTAATCACATTTGCCTCAATCTAACCATTTCCAAAGCACAACATACATATTCACAAAGTGGTATGTGAAATGATTTTAGTGATATATAGATGAATATTTTTCATTTAAATATATATATAGAGAGAGACAACTAGCAAATAAAACCTTTGATTTCATAGATAATCACTGTTTAGAATGAGAAGTTTTAAAAATGAGTTTATTTAAAGAAAATATTATGCAAATAATAGAACAGGTGGCCAAAGGTTATGGCAAAAATCCTACAGATGGCTTGTGAATGACTGAGTTTAGGAAATACTTCTTAAAGTAAGGCAGGCTAATTAAAACAGTTTGGTTTCAAAAGAATTTTTTTTTAAAGATTTATTTTTATTTGTTTATTTCTCCCTACCCCCTCGTTGTCTGCACTTGCTGTGTCTGTTAGTCTTCCTTGTTTCTTTAGGAGACACTGGGAACTGAATCCAGGACGTTCGATGTGGGAGGGAGGCACCTAATCGCTTGAGCCACCTCCGTTCCCTGCTTTGTTGTCTCTCATTGTGTTTTTCTTCTTGTGTCTCCTGTTGCACCAGCTTGCCACAGCTGCCTGTCGCACCAGCTCGCTGTCTTCTTTAGGAGGCACTGGGAACCAAACCAGGGACCTCCCATGTGGTAGGCAGGAGCTCAATCGCTTGCGCCACATCTGCTTCCCAAAAGAGTTCTGTACTTGTAAATTGTGATTTTTTTTTTCATTCTAAATAAATATTTACTCTCATTACCCTAAAAAAAAAAGAAAGAAAGAGGCTTTTCACATATATATTTGGAGATGTTGAAAAGAGAAGAAATGGATATGTATCCTAGGAGAGGCCAGGGGGTTTAGGTCAGCCATATCATGAAGCAAAGGCTGTGGATGATCAATCACCCTGGGAGTGACTACCCTGGAATGTGTGTCTGGGAATGTGCAACCTGAGCATGGGGAGGAGGGCCTCCTCAATAGAAAATAAGATGGCTTTCATATGGTCAGCAGCCTGCATGGCCACTGCCTCCAAAATTCCTTTTTCTACCTTCAAAAGGGTTAAAAATTGTGCCAGAACACATTTTTTTTTTTAGAGGAGCCAAAACCCCAGGACTCTATCCAAGACAGGTTCATGATGCTTGCAGCATCCTGGGTAAATTCTCAGAGGGCACCCTCTACAGGTTTATGGTAGCCTACTCATGAAACCGCACGCTGGACTTGATGACATTTATTATCATATCTCCCTAAGCTGAGAAATCTTGTGGCAGTCTTTTAAATCCTTGCACAAAATATTGTATATCAGAGAAATAAAGTTAGTAAATTTGACCCTTTGCTCTCTGCCCCTCTGAGCCCTACCTACTTGTTGTTCCCCCATGGCACCCCACCCAAAATAAACTTTCCTCTGTCCAGGGAAAGGGGAAAACTTTAGGAGGAACAAAGCCCATCATTTGCAAACAAGAAAGGACCTAAGAGTTAGGAAAGAAAAAAAAAGCTTGGAAAGGTGAATTCATCCATAAGACATAATCCTAAATGTGTATGCTCCTAAAAACAGTCAATAACATGCCTTTATCAGTAATTGATAGATCAAGCAGACAAAAAAATCAGCAAGAATATAGAAAACAAACAATACTCCAAACAAACCTGAACCAAATGACATTTATAAAAGACTATACCCACTTCCCAAGTAGCAGAATATACATTCTTTACAAGTACATATGGACATTCACCAAGACAGATGATAAGCTAAGTCTTAAAACAAGTCTCAAAATCATGCAGAACATGTTCTCTGGCCAAAACAGAAACAAATTAAAAATCAGTAACAAAAACTTATCAGGAAAATCCCCCAATATCTGGACATTAAAGAGCATATTTCCAAATAATTCATGGGTCAAAGAATTAAAAAAGAAATGAGAAAATATCTTGGACTGTATAATAAAAAACAAATCATCAAAATTTGTAGGACACGGCTAAAGCCATGCTTAGAGGGAAATTTGTAGCTTTAAAAGATTATATGAAAAAAAGAAAAATACTTAAAAATTAGCAAGCTAAGTTTCCACTTTAGAAAGCTAGAAAAAGAAGCTAGTGGGTAAAGGAAATAATAATAATATATGCGTTAATCAATGAAACAAAAAATGGGTAAACATCAGAGAAAAATCACTGAAACCAAGAGTAGATTCTTTGGAATAAAATCAATAAAATTAATAAATCTCAAGTGAGACAGATCAAGAAGAAAAAAGATGCAATTTACCAATATCAGGAATGAATGAGGACATTAAAAGGATAAGGGGAATATTTTGAACAACTTTATGCCAATAAATTCAACAACTTAGATGAAACGAGCAAAGTCTTTGAAACACATGTTACATAAATGACATAAGAAATAAAAAATCTAAATAGCCCTATATCCAGTCTTAAAAATTGAATTTATCATCAAAACCTTCCCATAAATAAAACTCCAGGCCCATGTACATTGGTTAATTCTATGAAACATTTTAGGAAGAAATAATCTTAACAAAACTCTTTCAGAAAAAAAGTAAGAGAACATTTCTCAACTCATTTTATGGGACTAGCATTACCCTGATACTGGAACTAGACAAAGGCATTACAAAAAAGAGAAAACTATAGACAACACATCCTCATAAATATAGACTCAAAATTCCATAAAGAATATTAGCAAATAGAGCCCAGGAACACATAAAAAGGAAAATATATCATGATGATCAAGTGTATTCCAGAAATGCAAAGTTGGATTAACATTCAAAAATCAACCCATGTCTGAAGTGGGAAGACAGCAGAACAGGAAGCTTCAGAAATCAGTCCCTCTACCAGAACAACTATTAAATAGACAGGAACTGTCTGAATCAACTATTTAGAAACTCCAGTATCTAGAAGAACACAATGCAGCATCCAGGGAAGAGCAGGAGGAAGAGGCTGGTAAATCAGAGTAAATTCCAGTGAACTGTACTCTCCAGGTAGCGGCTACCATCACCCACCCCCCAGGCTTGTGGCAGGCAGCAGTAAGGTACTCAATTCTGGCCCCTGGTGCAGCTTACTGGTGCCAGGATGGAATAGAAAGACCTAGTTCCCCCAAGATCAGGGGATGCGCAGTCTGATCACTGCTTCTGATTAGCTAATTCAGATCGCTGGGATGCCCAGCCCCGAGGGTGGCCACTGTTCCAAACTGCCCTCGGCAAAAGTGACACAGAGAAGCGTTAAAGACCCTTCCTCAAAGCTATGGAAAAAAGTTAAAGGGCTGCATTTACTGGACAAGTGCCAAATCAAGAAAACACAGGTTCAATGAGCCATAGGAAAAGCTCCTGGCACCCTTGCTGGTACATCCTTCACCTCCTCCCAGGGCAGTATAGAGCTGGCTGGCTGGTGTTCCCTTTGTGGATCTCTGGCCTCCTTCCAGCTGGGAAAGACTGACCTGGGAAATTCCTTTTCAGCTTGCCATCCCACCCCACACTCCAGACAAAAGCAGCTTGAGATCTGTGAAAGGGGGTTAAGAAACAATTGAGTTAGAGGGCCTGGGGCAATGGCTTACCTGCTTTAAGTCCTGTGATACAGTACCCAGGAGAGGGAGAAGGTCTGTTTCCTGGGGAGTAGAGAGGGCATCCAAATTCCTCTACAGGAGAACTCCTAAGGCTACTAGCAAGCACAAGCCTCGGACAAGACATAGGCCCAAAAAAGGCAGGGAGGGCCTTCAACTTTGCATTTGTCTTGGGCTGACCTTCTTGATAGGAGGGTAGAATGCTGAAGAACAGTGGCCAATGCAAAGCCAATTTGCAAAGACAGTGGAAGTGTTTTTTGTATTGATTTGTTTGATTTTGTTAGTTCCTGACACTCAAGAAAATCTGTCATATCACTAGTTGAATACAAATTCAAGAAACAGACAGCTTAGGAACTAAATCCCAGAGTTAACATTTTAAAATATTAAAAATGTTCAGTATGCAACAAAAGATTACAAGACAAACAAGGAAACAGGAAATGATGGCCCAGCTAAAGGAAGAAGATAAAAATCCAGAAAACATCAGTGAAGAAGACCCGATTGTGGACAAACCGGACAAAAATCAACCCATGTAATTCACCATATTATGAGCCCCTCAACAGATGCAGAAAAAGCTTTTGACAAAATTCAACATCGAATTCATAATTAAAAAACAACAACAACAACAACAAAAAACCACTCGGCAGACTAGGAATAGAAGGGAAATTCCTAAATCTGACAAAGGGTATCCATGAAAAACCTATAATTAATATTGCACTTAATAATGAAAGACTGCATACTTTCTTCTTAAGATAAGAACAAGGCAAGGATGTCCGGTCTCACCATTTATGTTCAACATCATACCAGGGATACTGTCTAGTGGAATAAGGAAAGAAAAATAAAGGCATATAGATTGAACAGGAAGAAATAAAACTGCCCTTATTCCCAGACAAGACCATATATGTAGAATATCCTCAGGAATCTACAGAAAAGCTACTATATCTAAGAAGTGAATTTAGCAAGGTCATAGGACATGAGGTAGTTATATAAAAGTCAATTGGATTTCTACATATTATTAACAAGCAATTTTAACACAAAATTTTTTTTAAAATGCTGCTTAAAACAGCATCCTAAAACAAAATACTTAGGGATAAATTTAATGAAAGATATGCAACACTTAGAGAATTAAAATTACAAAATACTGCTAAGAGAAATCAATGAATAAATGGAGAGATATATTGTGTTCATGGATTGGAAGACTCAATAATGTAAAGAGGCCAATTCTCCCTAAATTGATCTATAGAATCAACACAATCTCACAAAATTCAAGCAAGTTTTCTGTGTAGAAATTAACTGATTCTAAAATTTGCATGGAAATGTAAAGGACATAAAACAAGCAACAAAATTCTGAGAAAGAATAAATCTGGAAGACTCATTCTACTTTCAAGATTTCCTATAAAGCTACAATAATCAAGAGAGTATCATATCAGCATAAAAAGATATAAAGATTAATAGAATAGAATAAAAAGTTCAGAGTAGACCCACACATACATGGCTAATTGTTTTTTGACAATGACACCAAGATAAGTCATGAGAAGTGGCAGTCTCTTCAACAGAGCTGTAACAAATGGCTATCCTTATGAAAAAGAGTTAACCTTGACCCTGATATCTCACAAAAACACACAAAAGAGTAACTCAAAATGGATTACAAAAAAATAAAAAATAAAAAAATAAAAAACACACACACAAAAAAAACCACACAAAAAAACAAAATGGATTACAGACTTAAATATAAAAGCTAAAACTGAAAATTATATAAGAAAACTAAGAGAAAAATCTGACCTTGGAGGTAATCAAATATTTTTCATATAGTACACTAAAAATATGAGTTATAAAAGAAAATAATAAATGGGACAGCATTAAAATGAAAACATATTTCAAAACACATTGTTAACAAAATGATATGGTATACCACATGCTAAGAGAAAATATTCTCAACAGCTGTATCTGAAAAAAAAAAAAGAATATATCTGAAAAAACATGTATATTTTATATACATATCTAGAACAAGTCTTAGGTTCCTATCATAAGAAAAATAAATTTAAAAAGGGGACAAAGATCTGAACACTTTACTAATAAGGATATGCCAATTTTCAGGCCAGTAAGTACCTGAAAAGAGGATCAACATCAACAGTCAAAGGAAAATGCAAAATGTACTGCAAAAGCACTAGAATGGCTAAAATAAAAAAGACTGAGAATACTAAATGTTGGTGAGGATATAGAGCAAGTGGAATTTACCTACGCTACTGGTGGGAGTATAAAATGGTACAATAACCACTTTAGAAAACTGTTCGGCAGTTTCTTATAAAGGTAAACATATACTTATCATACAATTCGGCAATTTCATTCCTAGGAATTTACCTAAGAGAAATAAAAATATATGACTACACAAACACTTGTACACAAATGTTTAGGCAGTTATTAATAATATTCCCAAACAAGAAACAAACCATATGTCTATGAACAGGTGAATGGATAAACATATTGTGGTATATACAATGGAATAATAATCCACAATAAAAAAGAACTACTGATGCATGAACAACTTGGATGAATCTCAAAAACATATGCTAAGCAAAAGAAGCAAGGTACAAGGCATGGAAAACAAAACACACTTTTTATGCTTCCATGTACAGTACATGTTTCCATGTACTGCATAAGAAATTCTCTAAAAGACAGATCTAATCTAGAGTGATAGAGAGCAGATCAGAGTTTCCTTGGGACAAGGGTGGGTGGAGGTGGGGGTGTGGGATGTCTGGGAAGGGGCATGAGGAAACTTCTGGGGTGATGAAAGTGTTCTCTTATCTTGCCTGGGATGATGTTTATACAGATGCAAACATTTATCAAAACTTTTCAACTGTACACTTAAAATTGGTATATTTTATTTTTTGTAAATTTATACCTCAATAAAGTTGATTTTAAAAAGAAAAAAAAAAAAATGCTTGAAATACATGCTGAATTCCCAGCACTAATCCCAAACATTCACAGAATGAGAGTCAAATTAGATGATTTTTTTTAAAGTCTTGGAGAAAAAGTCTTTAAAAAGTCTTAGGGAAACAAAGCATGAGACAGGATCCCCTTAGATACTTTGAGTGCTTTGCTCTCCAGGCTGTATCAGTGTTCAGAAAACCATGAGCTTTACCACAGCTCTAAGCCAAATGAGGAGCAGCAGCAGTGTTATAATATGTGCCTGGGAATTACAGTCTTAAAAGGCTCTGGTACAAAGCTTGGTTTTATAATCATTATGGTTTTATCATTTGAGCCTGTCTTTACAACTTTACAACTTCAGTGAAAACTGACATGAATCTGTTCATAGATGGCTTGAGAGGAGATGGCTTCTATATCTGCCCATCTGGACTATTAAGAGTTTCATATGCATCTGAATATAGAAAGCACTTTAGAAATATTTAGATTTTAAGTCACTATCAAGCAACATAGTTCCCTCAAAACAATTTTCATATAAATATTTTCTTTTTACATGGAAAGGTAGCAACTGATAAGAAGAAAGTATTGTAATTTAGATCATCAGACCAGGAGTCCAACTCCCTGGGTTCAAGTCCGAGGTCTAGTAAATGTGAGGGAAGATTTTTGGCCTCAACCCTCATCTTGAAAATGAGGATCATAGTGTCTTTCAGAGAGTGGTTTTGAAAATTAAATGAGATAATACATGTAAAAAATTATGACATTGCCTAGTATACAGTATAAGCTTATGATAGGTTATATGAAGATGATAATAATTATAAGTCAGTACATTTTACTCTCACACAGAATCCAAATAACTGGGTCATTCTTAACTGTTTTCTCTACCACCTTACTTCAATTCAAAAGAAACAATCTCACTATTTTAGAGGAGCGATGTCCAGTGTGTGTAGGGTAGCGTGTTTAGTTGGGAAAATCCTGGACTATGTACGAAAGGATCTGGGTTGCATTCTGGCTTTCCTTCTCATTCACAAGGCCACAAGAGGAAGGTCAGCAAGCCCTTGCTGGCTTTGGTTTCCTCTTCTTTGGACTACATGATCTCTAAGGTTCCTTCTAGTATAATTCAATTGAATACATTTTTCCTAAAAGCTTACTATATGCACACAGAAGCAATTATAGAGTTTTAAATGCTGTCCATTTCTGAATGGTACATGTAGCAATTATTCTAGAAAACTGAACTAATCTTCCCCTCCTTAAGCTTTATGGATAACGGGAATCTATTGTACTTGATAGATTTCGGTAAAAATCCCTCAATATTTTAATAGCAGAACTATTCCAAGCACAGTTCTGGCATAAAACACAATTGTCTTTGCCACTATGTAAGGGCATTGCTAGAAATTTCTGAAGAAACTTGTTATTGGAAAGGACTACTGCAATTAAGTTTTAAGCACTGACTAAGGATCAGCATCTGGACAAGAACCCCAGGAAAACAGCAATTTTGTAATCAAGAAAATTAACAAGGACTCTGGCCACTAGAGTTGAGTCCACAAATGAGTATTTACTCTAGCTGAGGAGGTTGCCCGAATGTGGCTGAGTAGGATGTTCAGAAGGCATGTACAATTAAAGGGCACATACTTTATATGTCTTTTACTTGAGGATCTCAGAATAGATAAAAATGATTATTTACCTAAATGGTAACAGCTTTAGAGTAGAAGCCAGGAGTATAAGCATCTAGGTCCTTAAATTTCAGACACCTATCCTGTAAACACAAGATCTGCTACAATTTAACAGATACCGCCATAACTCAAATTCAGTTGTCATATCAGTCACTCTATTTATCAACATATGCACCTACCCCATGAAGACTGTACTTCCAGCTCTGACCTGTGAATTGGGGGTGGGTGGGGGAATGCATATGCAGTATTAAGTGGGCAGAGGAGATTGTTCAAGAGTTAGGGACCTAGCTCATAATTATGGAACAAAGTCAGTCAGTTTCTCTCTTGCTTAGATTCAAAGTGTCCTCAACAAACAGGACTGTTTTGAGTCACACTATGAATGAGTTTAGCATGGTGCTAAAGTCGACTGCTTGGAATTGTATTAATATGGAGGATTATGTGTAATATGAGAGATAATCATTTGATTTTGCTAAAAAAAGATGCAGTACCAACATGAATAATAATTTAAAAATGACAAACTGTAGGATATGCATAGAAGATGAACAGAACCAGTAACTGTTTTGGAAAACAAGATGTACAAAGAAACTTTAACAAGAGGAGAATCTGTCTATAACAAAGATGAACGAGATGACGCACTAACCCCTAAACCAAGCAAATGGAAGTTGCTGAGTTAAGACAGATCAGTTATTCTCAGTCAGCAAAAATAATAAGAGAGAGTTACAACAGGGGAAATTAAAGTTAAATATTACACAAAACTTTACAACTAGAAGAACTGCTAGCAGAGTAGAGAGGCTGCCAGGAAAGGAAAGGCAATGACTGCTTTTAGAGCAGGGGTTCTTAACAAGGAATCAGTGAGCGTGAACTGAAATTCAAAAAACCACTATTCTTGTGGGGATGTGTTGGTGCAGATGTGATATATTTATTAAATAATATACAGTATAGTGTGGACTTAGTAAGGGATCCGTGGTTTTCACCTGACTGGCAGAAGGGTCTGTGGAACAAAAAAGGTTAAGAAACCCTGCTTTAGAGCCATTCAGGGTTAAAAACTCACACCTGCCTAATTACAAATGGAATTATTCCTGCCACAGTTCAGGGAAAAGGGAGAAATGTGCCATTATGGAGAGCTATTCCAATCTAGATGAGTATAAAAACAAGGAGGTTACATTCCTGCGTATCAACATTTTTAACCCTCTATATAAATGACTGTTTGTCAAAACTCTTGACATATAAACCCATCAAGTCCCTGTAAAATGGCTTGCATATAGTGCAGTAGGCAAGAAATCAACATGATAGTGACTTGTTTCAGAGAAATGAAAGGCAGGGCTGTCTGGGAGGTGGCTTTGGGTAATACACATCATGGCCATAAAACAGTATTTCTTCTTTGCCTAGAATGCTCACTGTTTTCAGCCTTAATTCAAAGGTCTCTTTCTTTTTTGAGTTCAAAACAGTATTGCATATTATTTGTTGTTTAACAATATAAAGCATTTATGCTTGATTAGCATGGCTCAGAAACTTTTCATCATTTTCATGAAGGTTCTAAGGGCCTGCCGACAGCTTCGGGAAATAGGACATTTTCTAGATTTGTGCTGTAAATAATGATCGACCATTGGCCTCTGTGATTCAAGGCCTAATGAAGGCAGCAGGATGCGTGACAGAAGTTTTGCTTTCATTAACTAGCTAAGGAATCTCGTGTTGGGGAAGCTCTGCTTTCTACTTCCCTCACATCTAAAATAGCAGAGTCCACTGGGGTCCTAAACACTCTGAGGCTAAAAGGCCTCTATTCTCTCTCTCTCTGAAAGGTGACAACATATAATATGCCACTTCTAGCACTATTTTCTCCATGATGTAGAGGCACTTTAGTGAATCAATTCATGTTTGGAAATACATTCCAAGAGCTGACAGATTTAAGAATTATAATAACTGTTCCCAAAGGAATCATATAATTATGGAACTGGACTGAGAGGACATCTAGTCCAAATTCTTTACTCTATGGAGAGAGAAACTGGGGCAGAGAGAGGATGGCTGATTTGTTTAAGCTTTGTAGCTGGTTGTAGGCGAAGCGGGGATTAGAACTCTGACCTTCTATTCAGAGAACATATAATTCTATGTTTGTTTGTTTTTTCCCTCCCATATACCAGTCCTAGATATAGACCTTTAAAATGTGCCGACCAATAAACATTCAGCAATATACTTTTCCAAAAGACAGATTTTAGAGTCTAATATTAGCTACATGTAAAAAAAAAAAGTTCCATTGCAATTTTTTTTTAGGTAGTAGTATATTTTTATTCACTTTTGCTTTTCCAATAATAAATTTTGCTTATAGTTTAAAGGTGACTGGAATTATGCCACATGGTTTTGAGAAATCTCAATCTATTTCAAGCACAAACTCTGGAGAATTAATGAGTTTGCATTAAAAGCATATCTGTTGGACCCACTCAAATCAATCCAGGTTGGGTGCTAGCCCATGCTCAACTAATATCTGCTTCAGTATTTTCTGAAAAACATTTGTAATAAAACAGTAATCCCATTAAATGCATTTTTAAAAAGATTTTTAGCTTTCTTTCCTTCAGTGAAGAGAAAGGGCTGTATGAAGTACGTACTAAGATGGTTTTATTTTACGTGGATTTCAAGTAACTAATGATTTTCATTCTGGAGATGTGGATGACATTTCAGCATTGATTCAAACACCCTTGATTCATCTATTTTGGTTCACGAGAAAGTTTCCAATCCAAAAATAAAACTTAAGAAAACTGAACATATACTTCTAAAGCCTGTGCTGCAATGGCCAGTAAAATATTGAAGCATAATGTTCAACTAAACCATTTTCAAGCCATACATCATTTTCTGTTTGGGTCCTACCCAACTATTTCAAAGTTCATTTTTATAGTGTTCAGGGATAATAGCAACCGTATCATTCACAGGAGCCATGTCCAGTCAATTTCTACACAGAGTAAATGGAATTTTTCCAAATAGATCAACTTTTAGTCTAGAGAACAAAGACCCCCTGAGGTTAGTATTTCTGAAACAAAATGGCCAGAAATTAAGTTTAGATAATTTCAAGGGATATTTTTCAAGTGTGACTGCTCAAAGTGGGAGGCCTGCTATCTTAAACACGAAAAATTTTAAAGCCCCCAGAAGCAGCAAGCAGAAAAAGAAGATGGAGACAATCAAGATTCCTATATCATGGCAAAAGTATTTATGAAACCAATAGCTGTAAGGTGGCAAGACTCAATACCTACAGCCTCTTCTCATTTGTCCACCATTGCTGGAGAATGCACTCTTTCTCATTAAAAAAGGTTTCAGATACCTGACATCTAGCTCTTTGGATGTTTAAACTTTATTTTAACCATTATTTAATGAATATCTTTCTTAAAAAAACAATATATTTATGCTTATTCATAACAAGAAAACAGTCAAATCTTTATTAGTGTTAGGAGCACTAAACTCAAGACATTATGCTTTACATGATAAATTTTTTTTCTGCCTCCTCTTTGTTATATAAGCATTGGCTCCTAGTTGTTATTAGTTATGTGTGCTGCATGTTTCCAAAATCCGTTACCCTGACAACTCAAAGAAAATGGCTCTGTGAGAGGGTCTTTGACATTCTGGGAAACTGATAACCACAATTTCAGTTAGGTCTTTCCTCAGACCTCTTGATTCTTGACTGGGGTGGGGGATGGTATTGTGATATTGGTACCTAATACCCATCCCAAACACTCATATTTAAACCTTAAACCAAAAGGTATGCAATTCTTATAAGATGCTGGTCTGTTTTAGAACGTGGAAAGCATAATGTTTTAAGCACAAGGGATCAAACTAGCCTGCTTTGATGGAGTCCTTCTTGATACAAGGACATATTAACTTATTTCAAGCTTTCCCATGGCAATATGCTAATGTATGTTCAATGTTACATCTATAGTACTATAACCCTTCCAGCAATTCTGTACACAGTTCTTAATTTAAACTCGTACTTACATGCCTACCTTTCTCCAAGGTTTTTCAAAAAGCGACAGTGAATAAACTAAACCCATCATGTATGCATTTTGAGTTTTGTTTATCTGGATCTATATAACATGTAGGTATTTTCACTCCAGTAAAAAAGGTTTGGGAAGGTGAAAAGGTTCAGTCCCCTTAATCTTTTCTTTTGAACATAAATTATTCATGAAGTTCTCCCCATTCCCATATGGTTAGGTTTAAACAATTGCTTAAAGTGCTGTTTTTAACTGAAGAACACATTATTCATAAAGCCTACAGTCTAGGAAACACTTACTTGCTAACTGGTCATTTTCATCTGATCAATGACTTCACTGCACTGAAACACACCACAGTGGAATGTCTTTCAGCATGAAACCAGTAGCATTAAGTGCCTGCCTCTCATAAACAAAGCAAACTGGTTAATGGTCATTTTATGACCCACATATTACCCCCAAAATCTATGAGAATGTGGCTTAGTCAACCTTATCTGAGATGACTGGGGGATACGAAGCACAGTGGGAACCTTCTTGTAACAGGTTAATGGATCAATTTATTTATTTCAAATTTGTTCCTTTCAAGTTGAAAACCACTAAAGACTTTCTAAGCAATGAGCTCAATAACCACTAGGCAAGGAAGCAACGTTGGATCTGTTGATCTGGGCCTTTCTCTATCATTTATGGTTTCTCTGTCAATGCCTCTGGCTCACTGGCACAGTAGGAAAGCCAAGCTAAATGCAGAGCGTGGCTTACTCTCTCATGAACCTAAAATCTCAGGCTACCTTATGTTCAAAGGTATTCCTGGGTGTCAGTTTTCCTTAAATATAGAGTCTAAGTTAAGAAACAGTTAAATAAAAAAATAAAGGATTCTATTTAAATGAAAAAACCCTAGGTCACTCCCATTTGTGGATAAGTATTACTTCTCATTAAAAAATGTTGAGACTTCCAGGAAGATAGCGGCCTAGAAAGACAGGGGACTCTCTTATCTACCAGAAAAATAGCTAGAGGCTAGGCAGAAACGGCCTGGAAAAAGTCTTCTAGGGTTTAGGACACCAGTGGAAAGCTGGACACAACCCAGAGGAGAAAGGGGCAAAGGAACAGAATTGCAATGACAAAACTGTGAGTTAAAAGCCACAGCTGCAACTGCCCGAACCTTCCCCCACTGTGTGGACACTTTTGAATTCTCAGGCCTCAGGGTCAGTGGCTACAAAAGGGGCCCCAGGAATCGACCTCCCCAAGAAAGGGTAGAGAGAGGGACACAGCCTAAGGCTGACTCAGCTTTTGACCCACAAATTTGGCCTGCTGTGTCCCAGGAGCCCTTCCAGGGTGGGTGGGGCCACACCATTGTTTGCCTTGGGCACCAGCAAGGGACTAAAGAGATCCAAACATCTCAATCTCCCTCTCTCCTGACCAGGACTGGTTGTTGAGGACACAGAGGGGAGTGGAATTATTTCCTACTCAGGAAAAGAGGGGGGGCTGCCTGTAAAGATTGGAGACCTGCCTCTGAGAGTTTGAATTACAAGGCTCTTAGCCTCGAGGAAGGATCCTCTATCACATTGATTCAGTCCATATTGCATCAAACACACTCCGACCAGGCATTCAAGTGAGAGGGCAGCCAAAGAACGCCACCTATGGGCAGACCAAGGGAGTGCACATGAGAAAATTAAAAGCAAGTAAGAAAAAATGGCTTTTTTCTGGCCTTTACAGCCTCCCTCCCCAAGGACTTAGGAAGAGGGTCTGCAACCCATTACTAGGTCCAGAGCCCAGATTTGACCAACTAACAGGAACAATCCAAAATACCCAGAACAGGTTGAACCAAGAATCAAAGAACAGCAGTAACACACAGCCTCCTGCCACTAAGTCTATGAGAGAGATAAATTAGGCATCTGAGTAAACTCACCAACCTAATCAGATGCCAGGACATTAGCAAAAAAATTATAAGCTATACTATGAAAATGGAAGAAATGGACCGAAAAAAGGAATATATCAAAGCCCCAGAAGAGAAGCAGGATTTGAGACAACTAATCAATGAGATGTACGCAAATTTCCAAAATCAAATTAATGAGTTGGAAGACAATTTGGATTAAGAAATAAAGGACATCAATTAGATACTGAACGAGCACAAAGAAGAATTTGAAAAGCTGAATAGAAAAGTAACAGAGCTCATGGGAATGAAAGACATGATAGGTGACATAACAAAAAAAAAAAAAAGACACATTAGAGGGGAAGCGGATATAGCTCAGTGGTTGAGCACCTGCTTCCCATGTACGAGGTCTTGGATTCAATCCCCAGTACCTCCTTAAAAAATTAAAAAATAGAGGCATACAACAGCAGACTTGAAATGACAGAAGAAAGAATAAGTGACACTAAAGACAGAACAGCTGAAATTGAAGCAAGAAAAGAACACAGAGAGAAAAGAATGTAAAAAATTGAGCAGAGGCTCAGAGAGTTGAATGATAACACAAAACACAGCAACATACGTGCCACAGGAGTTCCAGAAGGAGAAGGGAAGGGAAAAGGGGCAGAAAGAGTATTTGAGTAAATAATAGCTGAAAATTTCCCAACTCTTATGAAAAAAATAAACTTACAGGTCCAATAAGCACAGCATATGCCAATCAGAATAAATGTGAACAGACCTCCTCCAAGACACATACTACTCAGAATGTCAAATGTTAAAGATAACGAGAAAATTCTGAGAGCAGCAAACCATCACATGCAAGGGATGCCCAGTAAGGCTTAGTGTGGATTTCTCATCAGAAACCATGGAGGCAAGAAGACAGTGGTATGATACAATTAGGATACTGAAAGAGAAAAACTGCCAGCTGAGAATTCTTTATCCAGCAATAGCGTCCTTCAAATATGAAGGTGAGTTTAAAATATTCACAAAGAGAAACTAAGAGAGTTCTTAAAAAAGAATCCACCTATGAAGGAAATATTAAAGGAAGCCTTATAATCTGAAAGAAAAAGATGAGAGAGAGAGGCTTAGAGGAGAGTATAGAAAAAAGAATAGCAGAAAGGATAACCAAAAGAGTAAAAGGACAAAAATGAGATATGACATATGAAAACCAAAGAATAAAATGGTGGAAGTAAGTAATGCATTTACAGTAATATCACTGAATGTGAATGGATTAAACTCGCCAAACAATATAGGCTGACAGAATGAATTTAAAAAACGAGCCATCCATATCCTGCCTACAAGAGACTCATCTTAGACCCAGGGATACAAACCAGATGAAAGTGAAAGCTTGGGAAAAGATACTCCACACAAACAGTAACAACAACAATAAAAACAGTAAAAAAAGAGCAGGGGTAGTTATACTAATATCGGACAAAACAGACATTAAATGCAAAAAAGTTATAAAAGATACAGAAGGTCATTATTTATTAATAAAAGGTACAAACAACCAGGAAGAAATAACAGTCACAAATATCTATGCACCTAACCAGGGTGCCCCAAAATACATGAGGCAAACTCTGGCAAAACTGAAGGGGGAAATAGACATCTCTATAATAATAGCTGGAGACTTTAACACCCCATTCACATCATTAGATGGAACTAGACAGAAGACCAACAAGGAAATAGAGAACTTGAACAATATGATAAACAAGCTAGACCTAACAGACATATACAGAAGCTGCACCCAAACTCAGCAGGTTATACGTTCTTCTCAAGTGCTCATGATCTTTCTCCAGGATAGACCACCTGTTAGTCCATAATGCAGGTCTCAATAAATATAAAAAGACTGAAATTATACAAAGCACCTTCTCAGATCATAATGGAATGAAACTGGACATCATAATGGAATGAAACTCATATCACAATGGAATGAAAGAGAGAAATTCACAAATGTGTGGAGGCTGAACAACACACTCCTAACCAGCAAGTCAAAGAAAAAATTGCAAGTGAAATTACTAAATGTATTGAGATGAATGAAAACGAGAACACAACTTATCAGAACTTACAGGATACAGCAAAGGCAATCCTGAGAGGGAAATTTAGAGTCCTAAACATCTATAATAAAAAAGTAGAAAGAGCTAAAATCAAAGATACAAATGAACAACTGGAGAAACTAGAAAAAGAATAGCAAACCATTCCCAAAGCAAGCAGAAGGAAAGAAATAATAAAGATTAGAGTAAAAATAAGTGAAATTGAGAACAAAAAAACAATAGAGAAAATCAACAAAATCAAAAGCTGGTTCTTGGAGAAGATCAATAAAATTGACAAATCCCTAGCTAGGCTAACAAAGAAAAAAAGAGAGAAGATGCAAATAAATAAAATCAGAAAGGAAAGGGGGGAAGTTACAACTGACCCCACAGAAATAAAAAGGATCATAAGAGGATATTATGAGAAACTGTATGCCAACAAATTAGACAACCTAGATGAAATGGACAAATTCCTAGAAATGCACAAACAAGCTACACTGATGCTACAAGAAATACAAAAACTTAACAAACCAATCACATTTATAGAGATTGAATCGGTATAAAAAAAATCTCCCAAAAAAGAAAAGTCCAGGATGAGATGGCTTCACAGGTGAAGTCAACCAAGCATTTTGAGAAGAATTAACACCAATCCTGCTTAAACTTTTCCAAGAAATTGAAGAGGAAGGAAAATCACCCAACACATTTTATGACGCTAACATCACCCTAATACCAAAGCCAGATAAAGATACTACAAGAAAAGAAAATTCCAGACCAATCTCTCTAATGAACATAGATGCAAATATTCTCAACAAAATACTTGCAAATAGAATTCAGCTGCATATCAAAAGACTTATACATCATGACCAAGAGGGATTTATTCCTGGTATGCAAGGCTGGTTCAACATAAGAAAATCAATTAACGTAATATACCACATTAACAAATTACAGAAAAAAAGCCACATGATCATCTCAATCAATGCAGAAAAGGCATTCAACAAAACCCAGCATCCTTTCTTGATTAAAAACACTTCAAAAGATAGGAGTGGAAGGAAAATTCCTCAATACAATAAAAGGCATATATGAAAAACCCACAGCCAAAATCATACTGAATAGGGAAAGGTTGAAAGCTTGCCCTCTAAGATTGGGAACAAGACAAGGATGCCCACTGTCACCATTGTTATTCAACATGTGGTAGAAGCTCTAGCTAGAGCAATTAGACAAGAAAAAAAAAAGACATCCAAATAGGAAAAGAAGAAGTAAAACTCTATTTACAGATGACACAATCCTATATTTAGAAAATTCTGAAATGTCTACCACAAAGCCACTTGATGTAACAAGTTCAGCAAAGTGGCAGGATACAAATCAACATGCAAAATCAGTAATGTTTCTGTACACTAGTACTGAACAATATAAGGAGAAAATCAGGGGAAAAATTCCATTTACAATAGCAACAAAAAGACTCAAATACCTAGGAATCAATTTAATCAAAGAAGTACAGGATCTATATGCAGAAAACTACAAAACAATACTAAAAGAAATCAATGAAAATGTAAACAAATGGAAAGACATCCCATGTTCATGGATTGGAAGACTAAATATCATTGTCAATCCTACCCAAACTGATTTATAGATTCAAGGCAATATCAATCAAAATTCCAACAGCCTAATTTACAGAAATAGAAAAGGCAATTACCAAATTCATTTGGAAGGAAAAGTGCACCCGAATAGCCAAAAGCATTCTAAAATAGAAGAGCGATATGGGAGGAATTTCACTGCCTGACCTTAAAACATATTACAAAGCTACAGTGGTTAAAACAGCATGGTATTGGCATAAAGACAGACACATCGATTGGTGGAATAGTATTGAGAGTCCGGAAATAAAGCCTCATATCTAAGACCAAATGGTTTTCAACAAACCTACCAAAGCCATGTTAACGGGACAAAACAGTCTCTTCAACAAATAGTACTGGGAGAACTGGATATCCACAACCAAAAGAATGAAAGAGGACCCCTATCTCACTCTCTATACAAGGATCAACTCAAAATGGATCAAAGACCTAAATGTAGAAGCCAGGAACATAAAACTACTAGAAGAAAATGTAGGGAAACATCGCAAAGACTTGTGGTAGCTGATGGTTTCTTGGCCCTTACACCCAAAGCACGAGCAACAAAAGAAAAAACAGATAAATGAGATCTCCTCAAAATTAAACACTTTTGTACCTCATAGGACTTTGTCAAAAGGGTAAAAAGACAGCCGACTCAATGGGAGAAAATATTTGGAAATTACATATCTGATGGTTTGATATCCCTGATATATAGAGATGCTACAACTCAACAATAAAAAGACAAATGTCTCCATTAAAAAATGGGCAAAAGACTTGAATAGACATTTGTTCAAAGAAGAAATACAGATGGTAAAAAAACACATGAAAAAATGTTCAACATTACTAGTGATTAGGGAAATGCAAATCAAAGCAACAACGAGATATCATTTCATACCTATTAGAATGGCCACTATTAAAAAGACAGAGCGCTACAAGTGTTGGAGAGGATGTGGGGAGATAGGAACACTTATTCACTGCTGGTGGGTTTGTAGAATGGTACAGCCACTGTGGAGGACTGTTTGGCAATTCCTAAAGAAGTTGAATATAGATTTGTCACATGACCTGGTAATACCACTACTGGGTATAAATTCAGAAGAACTGAAAGCAGTGAAATGAACAGACATCTGCACTCCAATGTTCATAGCAGGGTTATTCACGATTGCCAAAAGTTGGAAACTACCCAGGTGTCCATCAACTGATGAAAGGATAAACAAACTGCGATTTATTCACACAATGGAATATTATGTAGCAATAAGAAGAAATGAAATCGTAAAGCATATGACAACATGGATGAACCTAGAGGACATTATGTTGAATGAAGGAAGCCAGATACAAAAGGACAAATACTATGTGATTATGCTACTATGAACTAAATATATTGTGTAATCTCATGGAGTTAATAACTTGAATACAGGTCACCATAAAATAGAATGAGGTTAGAGAATGGAAAGCCGAGGGTTAATTTGTGGAGAACGTAAAAAGGATGTGTGTTAATCTGTGGAAATGAATAGAAAAGGTGAAAGCCCAACATAATGTTTGTAACTAGCAGTACCATTATGTGGGTATGTAAGGGGTTTAAAGGGAAAGTCTAAGGTCATGAATATTACTAAAAGGAAAGCAAAAAAATGTAACATGGAACTGTATATAATAAAATCACATGTGAAATATGAATATGGTTAAAATTGCATATATAAGACTGTTTTTCTTTGAAACTGAACAAATGTATGTTAATATCAGACAAAAAAAAACAAACCATTACGCTGAGTAAAAGAAACCAGACACAAAGTACTACATATTGTATGATTCCATTTATATAAAATGTAAATGTAAATACAAATCAATTTATAAAGATGAAATTAGATTGGGGGTTACGTAGGGCTGGGGAAGGACTACTAAGGGGTGTGGAATTTCTATTTTTAGAGTAATGAAATTGTTCTAAATTTTTTTGTGGTGATGAATGTACAACATTGTGATTATACTAAAAGCCATTGATTACACACTTTGGATAGATTATATGATATATGAATATATCTCAATAAAACTACTTAATAAATAAATAATTGTGCAAGAATAGCCAGAAATAGCAGCTATGTACAGGAGAAGCGTAGAGAGACTGAGAAGTGAAGAATTATGTTTGCCTGTTTTTTGTTTACTATTACTGAAATAATGAAAATGCTCTAATAATGACTGAAGTTATGAAAGAACAACTATGTGATTATACCAAATACAACTGATGGTACATTTTGGATGAATTGTATGCTTTATTAATATGTATCAATAAAACTGATTTTTTTAAAAAAGGCACTAATTTTAGACCTGAATCCCCATCCCCCCACTGGGAATTCTCTTTTTTTAATTCATACTTTTTCATAGTATAGTTTTGCAAACAATAAAGCGCCAGTGCAGAGTAACCAAGCATCAGCAAGCTACCACCAGGTGATCATCAGAGATTCGGCAGTCTTTCAAGCTTTTTTGTTAACAATGGGTATGCTGGAAAGAACACTCACTTTACAATATGGCCTGACATCTGAGACTAAAGGGCATTCCTGCCAATGACCTCCAAACTCAAGATTTCAGGGACCAGGCAAGAAGAAGTTTTATTTCTTCTGTATTTCAAGTCACACGCAATATGGCTAAAAGATTAATGTTGGCCCTAAAGGAAGGAAGTACAAATTTAAAATTTCTTAATCCTTTTTAGGATCCCTTTTGCTCTTCTAATATCACTTCCCATGAAATGGTTGAAAACAAGAACTTTGGCATTTTTCTGTGACTAGCCATACTGTTAGTGGGCAGCATGATACAGTAGACAATAACCTGGACTCTAGAAACTGACTGCCCAAATTCAAATCCTTGCTCTGACACTTATTAGCTATGTGACTGTATTAGTCAGCCAAAAGGGTGCTGATGCAAAATACCAGAAATCTGTTGGCTTTTATAAAGGGTATTTATTTGGGGTAGAAGCCCACAGTTACCAGGCCATAAAGCATAAGTTACTTCCCTCACCAAAGTCTGTTGCCATGTGTTGGAGAAAGACAGCTGCCAACATCTGCAAGGTTCAGGCTTCCTGGGTTCCTCTCTTCCCGGGGCTCATTTCTTTCTGGGCTCAGCTCCTCTGCTCTCTCCACAAGGCCAGCTATAGACTGTCAGGTGAATGGCTCGTCTTTCCTCCCAGGGCCTCTGCTGTGTCCAGTTGAGCCTTCTCTCCTTCCTCATGTATCTGCTTCTCTATGTGTTTACTTCCCAGGCTCCAGGATCAAAACTCCAAACTCCCTTCTCTACAGTGCGGTTTCTCTCTGAGTCTCTGCCCACCAAGGGGGCGGGGACTCAACATCCTACTTACGTGGCCCAATCAAAGCCTCAATCATTATTTAATCAAATAAAAGTGAAACCTCTGAATCCAATATAATCTAATATGCTCAGAAGAATAAACTACTCTACAAACATAATCCAATATCTATTTTTGGGATTCATAACCAATATCAAACTGCTACAATGACCTTGGCCAAGTCATTAAAAAAAAATCCCTCTGTGTCTCAGTTTCCTCATTTATAAAAAGAGACAACAATGCTGTTTTAGTTTGCTAAAATCTGCCAAAAGTAATATACCAGAAATGGGTTGGCTTTCACAATGAGGATTTATTAGATTGCAAGCTTACAGCTCTGAGGTTGTGAAAATGTCCAAATCAAGGTACCAGGCAATGCTCTCTCCCCAAAGACCAGCTGCCGGTAATCCTGGACTCCTGTCAAATAGGAAGGCACATGGCAACATCTCCCTTCTCCTCTGGGTCTCATCACTTTCAGCTTCCTGGTTTCTGTGGCTTCCTCTCTCAGCTTCCATGGATTTTTCTCCCCAGTTCTGTGTCCACTGATTTCAGCTTCTGGCTTCCAGGACTTTCTCTCTCAGCTTCTTGGGGTTTCTCACTGTCTCTGTGGCTCCTTCTCCCTGTATTCACCCCATTTACAAAGGCTCCCGTAAGAGGATTAAGACCCACCCTAGGTCATGCCCTACTGAAGTAATCTAATAATAATTTTTAAAAAGTAAGATTTCACCTACAATAGGTTTACACCCACAGGAATGGATTAACTCTAAGGACATGATTTTTTTCTAGGTTCCATGAAAGCCTCAAACTAACATAAGTACCAACTTCACGGGTATTTTGTAAGGATTAAATGATTTAATAAATACAGAGTACTTAGAACAGAGCCCAGCACCTACTAAGCACTAGAATGGTCACTATAGCTATACTATATACTAGCTGTGTGGCATTGCTTAACTTTCACATCTCAGTTTCTTCATCTGTAAAACAAGAAAGATAATATTTTCTTCACAGTGTGGTTAAAGAACAATGTATGTAATGGACTTGGCACAGGGTCTGCACACAATATGCACTCAATATGTGGTAGCTATCATTATATCAGTAATTTAATACTTTTTTACATTGTTCTCTACTCTTTGCAAGAATTTGTGTTTGAATAAACAATATACCATAAGCTTATTCAAAATACAAACCATGGGCCATTCCAATTTGTGGGTGTTAATTCAAATTTTTCAGAAATGCATGGTACTATTTTCAGAAGTGTACTTTCCCCAGTTCTCTTAAATTTCTCTCAAATGTAACCCCCACAACACCAGCACTGTGCCTCAACAAAAAATACTCAATGGCTATTTGCAAATAGATAACTGTAAAATTTAACTGAAGGATATGATTTTTAAAAGGTATTGCTCCTGCTTTAATTATCACATTGCATTTATAGTGGAGACTCCAACTCAGAAAACACTTCTGTCTCATGACTCTTGTATTCAGGGGTTAGAATTGGTCTTAAGCTAACAAATATTTATGCTTACAAGAACCTTAGTATTCAGAGTTGAAAGGGACCTAATCTCCTTATTTTACTGATGGAAAAAAACCTACTGGCATGAAGTAGTATGCCCAAGGTCACATAATTACTAAGGTGCAAAGATGGGGCAAGAATCTTGCTCTGCTTCTGGCTGCAAGTCCACCTTCTTTCTGCTATATTGCAGAGCTTCCATATGGAACTCGGTATTTGAGAATCTAGAGTTTACACAGTCTCAGACACCAGTTACTATTCCTTTATGCCTACACACACGTACACACAGATACATGGTGAGGGCATCTATAACAGAAAAGACAGAGACCAAGCCACCAGTCCTCCTCACTGGGATATGATAAGTCTAGATTTTTAAATTTTGGTGATATTTAATTCAGTGCATATGTGATTACCATTTTAGTATTTTAAATGTAGTTTCCTTCTGCATTTTATAGTTTAAGTGCCATCATAACATTTTAGAAAAAGTTTTCTTTTATTCATCTGGTTAATAGAACCATAGAAAGGAGGCATAGAGCCTTTGGTACAAGTTTCAAAATTTCCAAGGAAAAGGTTAGGGCCTGTTGCACTTAATATTCATCTACTATATACTGAGCCAATCACTATTCTAGTGCAATCGGGATTTGGGAGCAAGCCAGGGCCTTGACAAATGACTAGAGAAGAAAAGAAAGATCAGGTGGTGATGGGCAACCATGCAGAGTTAAAAAAGGGTGAGATGTTGGTGTGTGAGGGGTGGCTACATTGAGGTTGGTCAGGGAGACCTCTGAGGCAACATTTAATTTGATGGATCCAGGATAATTTTGAAATTTCTCTAAATCTCCTCTTGGAAAACATACAGCAACTAAAATAATGAGGGACGGATGACATTTTCAGTAAAACTAGATGAAAAAAAAAATTCCCCATGAACCAACAAGAGCATATAAAATGAGAACTAAAAGAATATATGTGGTGAAAAAAAAAAAGAATATAGGCGGGCAGGACTGCAGGGTCAGCAGCTGTGAGGCTCGACAGGGAAAACTGAAAGGGGGCAAATGAGTGGCCTAGGTTCCCAAACTCAAAAGCCACCAAGAAATACCCACCTGCAGAAAGAGAAGTCCTACCTGAGTGGGAGCCTTGACAAGAAAGCCTGGGAAACTGGCAAACGGGGTGAAGTTTTCTCAGAGTCTGAGTGTAGATGAAACAAACAACTGCAAGAGGAGTCACTAAGGGGCTTCAGGAGACTCAGCGTGCTACAGAACCAACCAGCAAACACTCCACTCAGAAAGGCAGAGCCCCCTCCAGAGGGAATGTGGGTGGGAGTAGAAACCAAATGGAATGGGGTAGGAATCCCCCCAAAAAGGCAGAGGAGAGGTCTGAAAGGTAGGATGGCTGGCCTTCTAGTGCAAATGTGGAGTAGCAAACACCATGTAAAAGCGGAACACTAAGCAGGCCTCAGAAAGCCCTGTGACCCTGCAGCTCTGCGAGTCAGACCAGTCCTCATGAAGCTGGGAAAGCCACCCTGGCCACCATGCTCCCTCTATGGAACCACCCTTCACAGAACAGGGTTAGCTCATCTTACTGGCACATGGGGGACAAAATAGGAATGTGATCCAATATTATAGGAGAAAAAAAAAAGGTGAAATCGAACAGAATAATAGTCCACAACATGAAAAAGTGACCACAAGCAGATAAAAACTGTAACCAATTATTTCAAACTGAGCTAAAAGAAATTAAGGAAATGACTGATGCTTTGAAAAAACAGCAAAATTATAAACTTAAGTTCTCAGAAGTGAGATGGCTCGACAATGAGAGCATATCAAATGAGAACTAACAAAACTCAATAAAATGTGAGAAAAAAATTTTTTTGAAATAAAAACCAAATTAAAAGAAACATAAGAACAAAGAGACACCACAGAAAGCACAGTAAGAGAAATGGAGATTAGAAGGAGAAAAGTGAAGAGTATAAATATCAAATGTATCATGTGGAATTTTTTTAGATCCCAATTCAAACAAACAAACTGTAAAAGGCATTTTCAAGACTACTGGGAGAAACTTTACTATGGACTGAGTATTAGATGATATGAAGGATTATTGTTAATTTGCTAAGTGTGATAATGGCATTGTGATTATAAAAATGAATGCCCTTATTTTATAGAAACATGTATTCAAGAGTACAATGGCATGATGTCAGGGGTTTGCTTTAAAATATTATAGTAGAAGCAACAATAAAGAAAGAAAAAAAGGACATTAAAAAACAAGGTGATTTGGTATCTGGGGGATTGTCTCATGGAAGTCCATTTTTCTACTCACTCTACTTTTATGTGTGACTTATAATACATAATTAAATGTGGGGGTAGTGGTGGGGAAGCTCCTGCCACATGGAGAACATGGGAAGAGAAGAGCAAGCAAAAGGAACAGACAGTGCTAAGGCACAAAGTAGGAACATGCTTGGAGATTTCAGGAACAGGAAAAAGGCAAGTAGCCAGAACAGGTTAGGTGAGAGGGTAATTGGTAGAAGATGAAGCTGTAGAGCCAGGCAAGGGCCAGATTACATAGGTCTTACAGACCAGTAAGAGGAGTCTTTGGAATCCATTCTGAATGTGATGGGTTTTAAAAATTAGGGACAAAACAAAATTTGTCCTATAAAAAGTTTACTCTGGCTGCTGTAATTAGGGCACAAGAGTAGAAGCAGAGAGACCAGTGAGGAGGGATTTGCAGGTGAGAGATAAGGGCAGCTTGGTCCAGGATGATATTAGTAGTGATAAAGAGAATGGTAAGATTTGAGCTACCGTTTAGAGATATTGCTAATGGACTAGATTTGGGATGAGGAGGGTGTTTGAAGAAAAGAGACATTTTTACCCCTGGATTTGGATCTTGCCATAATTATCTGTCAAACCTGAACCATTTTCCCAGAAATGAGAAGAAAAATTTTTTCAGTTATCTATGGTTAATATCTAAAGGTTGGTTTATGCAAAGGAGTTTACACCTCTAAAAGGAAATTTCATAAGCACTGTCAGATTTGAATCACTCTCAGAAGTCCAATTTACATCTGTGCCATGGCTGAGGCCACTCCCAACACATATAAATATGCAGATTATGCAGGTAACTGACAGAAGATTTGACTGCAAAGCTAATTACTCTCTCATTAAAAAGAAAAACAATTCTACGCTGGCAATCTCCATCTCCTCCCTCTTAATTCTCTTCTAATACAGATATTTTCTAGTCAGATTTGTTCTACCACGGACATAAAGGTTTCAAATAGAGGTTTAAACCAAAGAATATTTCAGATAGCTTTGGAGGAATGAATACCAAGATAATCTGTCCCTTCTCCCTAAATGGAAAAAGGGGTCAGATTTCATATTCAAATTTCCAATTTGAGCAAGTATTCTATACAAAATAGTGACTTTTAGATTTGCCAAAAAATGATATCTTTAGCAGGCTAAAATTTGCTCAGCCATTCCTATATCCAACACTGATTTTCAGAGATTTTGCAATGTAAATAGAAAATGAGATATTAAAAAAGAGATACCTATGTAGCTGATGAACAAAGCACAGAAATACTCCAAGGCAGCAAAGAACAAACGTTACCTTTCATTATGAAATTCCTCAAAAGGCACACTAAAAGTCCAAGGTGATATGTCCAAGTCACCCCTGTAGTAAGTCCCTCCCCAAGCACCTACATTGGGCCTTGCATATTAGTAAATGTCCAATGAAAAAATGAGTGTGTTAGGTCTTTGCTTAGACTGACTCTAATTGTCCTTCTCCTCTAAACTCTCCAAGTTCCTGGGCTGAAAAAAGCCTCAAGTATGGCTTATGCTCTGATGGGAACAAGGCCAAGGAGATGTCTGGCAGCATCCAAGAAAAGAACTGCTGCACTACAAAAGGTACAACCTGAACACAGAGCAGCCTAAAGAGTTGCTATAATCAGTCCTATTAAGAAAATCAAGAATAAATTAGGCATCAGCCTTCAAAGGGGAAACCAAGAAATTCATAAATAAATCAGGCCACGTGTGAGATGCAAGGTGGAGGAGATGCATCACCTCCCCACCTTGAAGGAAGAAAAGAGGCACTCTTGTGCATGAAGGTTAAAGCTAAGAGACTGAGCTGGATAAGTAGAGTAAGTGGGCTAAAATAGCTATTCTTAATTTTTCCAGATCTTTATTAGGAAAAGGGTAAGCAGCTCCATCATTCCAAACAAAAAGTGGGAATATTGAGAACATCTACTTTCTTTGTTGTGAACCGTAGAAAAACATTATAAAATTAAGCCTCAATGTATGCAGGGAGAAAGATGATGACTGCTCAAAGCACCACTTATATGGTGTCTACCTTTAAAGGAATTTTAAGAATATTATGACCTAATCAGCAAGCATTTAGATTTTCAAAACTGAATACATGTTTCTATATTGAAATGTGTATAAAGTAATTGCTATTAATTTATAAAAGAGGGAAACAATTTAATATAGCAATTAAACTCCAAATACTGAAATGTTCAGAGCAGGAAGATAACTGACATCAATGACAAACAACCTTCCTGTTAAAATTCCTATCTGGAAAAGTCTAAACTATTATCTGTATACTTTCTTGCTTTAATAATTTTCTGACAAGGCTAACAAACTGAGAAGAGCAGTTTAGAAAGATATATCCTTGAGCTAATGAATTATTATATTTCACTGGATTCTAAGATACACATTCAAACTCCCCCCACACCCCAATTTAATCATCTCTGAAATCAGATGTGTTTTATAATCAAAAGTATGTCACTTGACAGGGCTTTTTCTTTCTTAATGGAACATAAAATAAAGGTATGTCTTACAATTGGTGACACATTACATTTAATTAAATATAGTACAACCCCAGAGCTGCCCTAATTTGGAAATTCTTGTTACAATAAATTGTCTTGTTATAAATAAACTGTCCTATTGTTTAAGTTAGTTACACTGGGGTTTCTGATACTTGTGGAGGAAGGTTTCAGGCTGATATACAGATCAAAAAGGAATAACCTGAGGCTCCTGTGTCATACTGAGCCAATATTAGGATTACCTGTTCTTACCATGCTGTACTACTACTGAACATTTTAATGACCCCAGGACATTCAGGATGTATGATTATATCTAACCATGTAGATAGGATTTTATAGTGAGAAGGGGCCTTAGAGATTACCAGAGTTTAATTTCCTCATTTAAAAATAAGAAAACGCAGACCCAGAGAGAAGAGACCTGCCCAAAGATGGAGAGCAGATCAAGACAGAGCTAAGAACATACTTTGGGAGTCTTGACTGTGAATTCTGGGTTGTCCATTACACCCACTGGGCCTCTGTCCTGAAAGTGTAGCATGAAAAAGAACAAGGTGGTTAACAGAGTTAGACTTAACCAAAGTTTTACAGTAAATTCTCCTTCTGATTTATGTCTTAGGCATTGTTTTTGCACTGGGTGCTTTCTCATCACTTCAGCTATGTTTCAATGGACATTCACTTGTCCATTGCCCCTTCACTTGTTACTGCATTTGCACTTTCTTGGAGGTGTTTTTCTATAACGCCCTCTCACCTCCCAATCTCCCACCAGTTCAGAAAGGCTTATACATTTTTTTAAGACCAGTAAATCCAAAAGGTGCCAGGGAATAATAGTATTGACAACTAGAGAGAATTCTGTTATTCAGGTGTAAAAACTTCAGGATCTGTCCAATATGCTTGGTTCTAAGTTTAATTCTTATTAATTTTCACTTTGACCTTTAAGTCAGCATAAAAAGCCATAAAAAGAAACAATTATTTTGCAGTCATTTGTAAACCTTGTTTTTGGTTACTGTTATATTTTATAATAAAATAAATGGCAGCTTTGAATTGCATCTTCCTAAGAGAAGGTCACCTGATTTTTTGATATTGTAAACAGGCAGTCATTTCTTTGTGTTAAAAAGAATATGTAGGAATTTGGTTAGCGGGCCATCTAGACCACATTACTCTTCCTTTAATCTTGCTGACCAACCCCATTGCTTATCAACAACTTCAAGAGACTGTGGGCAGAAGCAAAGATGTTAGAAAACTAAGGAAAAAATTGATAACCAGTGGCTAAAGGGAAGCCTGAGTGCTGATCCAGTTTCTGTTTTTAAATAAACTAGTTTGATATGGCTTGAGCAAATTTTATCATCTCTCTGGGTTTCAGTTTCCCGATTTTACATTAAAGGGGGGAAAAAAACAAAAAACAAACAAAAAAACCAAATAGCAGCAATGGTCTAGAGTCATTCATTCTTTTAACAAACATTTACCTATATAATTACCCTATACTGTGTTAAATGCTGGGGGAGCAAAAATGAACAAGACACAATCCTTGCCCTCAAAGAGTTCACAGCTTAGAGAGACAAAGAGAAATAAAAAACAAGTAATAAACTATAAGACAAGATTTACAAAGACAATGTTATAGGGCCTTAGGAGAATACAGAAGATGTTTTCGGGATCAATTGGCTGCAAGGAACGGGAACCCACAAAAACTAAGTTGAGGGAAAAAAAGGGGTCACACAGATGTCTCACAGAACCAAATAACAAAAAAGCTGCCAGCCTTCCAAGGGACAGGAACTAGGAGGGACTAGGAACTGAGGGGCTGCCAGGATCTAAGTGACACCTAGCTCTCATTCTCTCTCTCTGGGCCAGTTCTGTCTGATCCTCTGAGGATTTAGTGGATAATAGCCCACACCAGCCCTACATGACCCAATATAGACTCTCTGCAGCTTTGTGGTCCATTTTACCTGTATTCTACTCAGCAGGGTCTGTGGACAAAAACTACTGAGTGTGAGATAGGCAGATTCTCCAAGAAGGGGGAGTGAAGGTAGAGAGAAAATAATTGGTGGAGACAGTATTTGTCATCTCCAGTAGACAGAAGGTTCTATAAGAACCAGAGTTACAGAAAGGAGTTAAAAGAAATCTTAAAACTATATTAACCCAACTCCTTTTAGTTGAAAGTGAAGGAACTGAGGTGCACTAAAGTGAGATGAGCCCAAGGTCACCTGGCTAAATTGTAAGAGAGCCAGGAATGAACCCAGTCTCTTGACTCTCAGTAAATCCAGGAATTTAACCACACTCCAGCTCTAAAATGTGATGGTAGAGATTCAGTTATCCTCTCCATTATCTTAATCAGTTAAGATGCTAAGTTACTCTTATACGATCAAAGGACAAGAAAAAAAAGAAAAATGAAAACAGACATTGGACAGTAGGTGTACTTGGTTATTATATTACTGAGATGAGCGATGGGATTATTTCCAGGTTCATGAGTGCTAGCCTTGTAAGCAAATGTTTAGAACTAATGTTATCACTAATCCAATCTTCCATTACTGATAGGCCTTGCCAATGAATTAAAACTAATCCTGTAGGGAAAGACAAGGTAATTTAGGAAAGTTAGCAAAGTAATATCTTCAAAGTCTGTTTCTTCCTTGTCAAGGTGAAATTTTTTTTTAACCAATTTGCTTCATCACTTGCTTTTAAAAAAATCTGTGAATATAAACTGCTTACAGTGAATATGAAAATCCAAAGATATCCAACCACATAACAAATGAGCACAGCAATAAACTAAGCTGGCTTTGTCTCTAATCTACAATGCTATTAACTAATCAGGAAAGACTGAAAAACAGATCATTATGCTTTAAGAACATTGTAATTATAAAAAGGTCTTCCCCTTTTCTGCTCTCCCAAACCCTGATCACAACACAGTTATTTCAAGATTCAACTTGCAGGAGCCCAATTTAAACAGGAAAAGCACTAATTGGGACTCTAGTAGCAGCTGTACTACTTTGATGTCAGTTACAAGGATGAACTTGAGCAGAATTCTTTATGCCAAGCCAGCAAGTCAGGAAGGTTAACCCTTATGCCACTTGTTATTCCAATCGTGGTTTCTGGTACCTTATTCAAAATTTGTTTTTGTAGGAATACTGGACAATCCACAAGTAACAAACCCTCTGACTTGAGCCCCTACACAGAGTGGTATTATATCACACAGGATTGAAGTGGCAGCCAAATCTCTTCTGGCAAATAAGGAAGTGCAACTCTAGAACAAAATGCAGTCTGGTCAAAGCCTAGTTTGTTGGAAATAATACTACATTGAAAGTCAGAACATTTGAACTATAGTTACCATTTTGCCACTCCTTCTTTGACCTTGGACAATCTTCTGAGACCTCGGTTTCCTCAGTTTCTAGATGACTGCTAAGGAGTGTTCCAACTCTGATAACCAAAGGTTTGACTGCTGCTGATGGTTTTCACCTTTTTTTTTTTTAAAACAGCACTCCTTGTTTGAATAGAAACATATAGATCTGTAAGAGTAACTGCCTCAATTTTGGGAGTGGGAATTGAATGCAAATGACTAGATTTTTCTTTTGAGATAGCCCTGGGGAACCTCCACAGGATGGGTCCAAGGAAACATCTGAAAACCAAGGTTAGGGTAACCTCATTTATTCAGGCCTGCTCTGGCCCCAAACTGCCTCTCTGGGCAATGGACCAATTTGCTCTGCTGCCTGACTAATATGAAAGGCCTTTTTGCCCTCTCTGAGAACTGTGTACTTGCCTCTCTTATGGAGGTTCTAGAGCTTCGTGCACCTATAAGCCCCTTGATAACCTGGGACCGTTCTCGGTCCACATAAAGGACCTAAGCCATCTCAAAATGATTGCTCTTATCGAAAAATAAAAAATTTAATTAAAATATAGAGAGGAGTGGATGTAGCTCAAGTGGTTGAGTGCCTGATTCCCATGTACGAGGTCCCAGATTCAATCCCCAGTACCTCCTAAAAGCAAACAAACGAAAAAACCAGCTCTCACTGGGGAGCAGATGTAGCTCAGTGGTTGAGCACCTGTTTCCCACGTACAAAGCCCTGGGTTCAATC
>JAQZBX010005055.1:0-22131 GCA_029593785.1 Cabassous unicinctus | reverse complement strand
AACACAGTATCATCTATGAAGTAGCCTTGCCAAAACAAACACATCAAACACGACTCTGATCAAGATGCTAGATCAAACACTAATTTATAGTAATTGCAGAGGACTGAGAAACATGTAAAATAAAACCAAAGGGATGCAGTCAGCAAAATCCAGAATATGGAAAACTACAGAACAAACAACACATGTTTCTTCAACAACAACAAAATTGCAAGGGGCAAAAAAAAAAGCAAAGAGGAAGAGAGAGCTATGGAGGGGAAACTACAGGCTAAGAGAAACACAAAATATATCAATCACAAGGTATGGATTTTATTTGGCTCCCAATTCAAACAAATGGTTAAAAATTTTATGATACCTGTAAGACAAATGGGAATTTGAACACTGACTGGATATTTGATGCTATGGAACTATTATTAGTTTTATTTTAGATGGGATAACAGTATTATGGTTATGCTTTAAAAGTGTCTTCATACTTTAGTATCTTTATACATTAGAGATATACTAAATAATTATGGATAAAATGATTTAATGTCACATGAGTTTACTACACTATTCTGTTTAGTGTAAGTTCTAAATTCTCTATTAAAAGTTTATAAACAAAATATTTTTTAAAATGATTGTTCCACTCTACTCTGACATATGACTTGGTAAAATACGCACTGGAGTTAAAAAAGGATGAGATGTACTACTCTTCAGAACAATCACACTTGGATAAACCATCTCAAAATGGAGTTTTACTCACATTTAAAATTTTTATATAAATAAAGAACTTCCAGCAAAGAAATTTTTATTAATGGCTGTGGTAGTTTGAGGTTTTTATGGACCCCCAAAAAATCATGTCCTTAGAGCTAATTCATTCCCAAGCATATGAACCTATTGCAGATGGGATCTTTTGTTTAGGTTATTCAGTTAATGGCCTTTTGATTAGATTACTTCAGTAAGGCATGACCCTGGGTAGGTCTTAATCCTCTTACTAGAGTCCTTTGTAAACAGGATGAATACAGAGAGAAACCCACAGAAGCAGAAAGACAGCTAGAGGAAGCCAGAAGGCAAACAACAAAACCCGGAAAAGAAGGGAGACCAGCAGATGCCACCATGTGCCTTGCCATACGACAAAGAGTCCAGGCTCACTGACAGTCTGCAGGGAGAAAAGCATCACCTGATGAAGCCTTGATTTGGACATTTTCACAGCCTCAGAACTGTAAGCTTATAAGTTAATAAATTCTCACTATAAAAGCCAACCCATTTCTGGCATATTGCATTTCAGCAGCCGAGCAAACCCTTTCTCCTACAACCCTTATCCTTCTTTTATACCTTAAAACTCTAAAAATTATGCCAAGAGCCCTTTAGACACAGATATGAATTATCAGCCTAAATCTCACATACATTGGATTATCTAGTACAATGATCTTGTGACAATTTGGTACACAAGCTTGTACAGATAAGTGATGAACCACAGAGATGATGGCTGTCACCTGCATCACTTGCCTTTTTGTTTTTTCCTCTCCTCACCATGCCTTGGACCTCAGGAGCTTCCTGGGCATTAAATATCAAAATCTGTACCAGGCAAAATTTTTCTTCCCATTCAGAGCATACCTGATTTTGACCTAAAAACATGTACTACTGCAATCAGCTGAAGGCTTCATTCAATGATTAAGAGATAATATTCAGGAGGGCTGAAAACAGACTGGGAGGCACCAGCTCACACACACAGCAAGCTATTTCACATGTCTGTACTTTGTCTTTCCATAAAACAAATAGCACCTTAGGGCAAAAAGGTAAGGGGTACAAAATAATACATCACTCTTCACTTATCAGGAAGACTCTGACAGTAGACAGGTATTCTCCTAATTAGTTCTTAAAAATAAGTGGACAATATTCAGTCATTTTGTGAATTCTACTCTTCACTTAGAAACTCTCTCTTTAAAATGGGTTTTGACTGGCTGGTTGGAAAAGCTGCATAGAAACATTAGCCTGCCTAGTCCCATTAAAAAAAAAAAAAAAGCACAAGAATGTCTAGTTTAACCACTTCACTGCTGCTAAGAAGAGCTTTCTTAGTTCAATGAATTCTGACACTTTGCGGTAGACAGCAGTCAGCACAGGCATGATTTAATTTCTTGTTACTGGAAGAAACAGTTCAATGGAGCAAGTTAGGAAATAAAACTCTGAAGGAAGAGTTTTCAGTCATCCAAATTTTTTGACAGAATTTGTACATTTTAGATGCAGATTTTTTTTTCTTTTTAGGAGGTACCAGGGGTTGAACCCTGGACCTCATACATGGGAAGCAGGCACTCAAACCACTGAGCTATATCCACTCCTGAAGATGCAGATTTTTTTTTTTTTTTTTTTTTTTTTTTAAGGAGGAAGACTTGCACATTTTAAAAGCAAGGATTGAACTTCAGGTTTTCACCAGAAACCTGTATAGCTTTCTTTATCAAGAGATAAATCTGGATGAGGGTATTATTTTTTGAAGCAGCAGGACTCCTAATTGCAAGAAAGAACACCACTGAAATTGTTACCCAAAATATAAATATGATTTCAGAGCTGTTGGCTAGCACTCACATTTTGCAACTATGTGAAACTTAATTTCACACCTTGTATAAACATTTGCTCATTCACAGCAATTGTTGCAAATTTTAAGGAAAATCACTATTTGCCTTGGCTAAATTACAATAAATCACATACTTCTGATATTTGTACAGGGTGATATGATAGCTCAAGATGTTTTCCCTCAAAACTGGCATAAGACATACATAAAGCTCCACGGAGTCTGGGCCCATGTGCTGAAATGAAATTTAAAATATGATCTCTGATAATGAAGGGAAGTCAAACATAAGAAAATGCACAGATTATCCAAAATTCTTTTCCCCCTCAGTTTATTATTATTTTCAATGTGGGCATTTGTGAGAAACAATCCTAACTAATCCAAGCTACATAGTTCTTCCTTCTTCAACTGTTGCCAGAAGAAGGAATTATTAGTCCAAAGGAGAAGGATCAAGAGGTTTATTTATATATGTTGCAATGACCTGGGCACTTGAAGCTGGTTTGCATCCACAATAGCAGGCAGGCAATTTACCATATTCACATAATCACATAGCAAAGCTAAGAATTGAGGAAGGAGTATGGTCTGTCACCTGGGCAGGAACAGTTAAAAGACTACCACGCAAAGAGAGCAACAGGAGCTCAAAGGCACACTGTGGCATAAAGAATTAACATGATCTTTCTAACAAAGATGTGCCTTTAGAATCCAATCGAATTTGACAACTGACCCCGTTTTCTTCCCACTTTATTTTGAAGTAGTAGGGAAGGTAAAAAAAAGGGGATTCCAGGAAGAAGGAAAGCATCCAGGGAAAGGCACTCACTACATCTAAACAACCACCCCTAAAACACACACACGTATGTATATGTATATATTAGTGGCAGCAGTGGTAGCAGTCACCATTTATTGTGTAATTACCATGTTCTTACACGTGTGGTAGTCTAGTACACTGATGGCCTCCAATAGAACACACCTCCCGGTACTTATGCCCTTGGGTAGTCCTCTCTCCTTGAGTCTGGGATGATCCTCTGACTTGCCTTAACCAATAAAACGTGACAGAGTTCACAATGTGTCGGTCTGGGCCCAAACCTTAAGAAAGTTTGGCAGCTTTCACTTTCACACTCTTGGGAACCCTAAACTTTCACATAACAAGTCCAACTCTCTGCTGAACAGATAATGTGGAAATGCCACATTAAGAGGGAGAAACTACATGGAAAGAGAGAAGGGCCCTCAGGCCACATGGAAAAAAGTATCCCAGCTGAGCCCAGTCCCCAACCACCCAACCAGCTGAATGCAGATCCACTGGCAAGACCAGAAGATTCAGAAGAATTGCCCAGCTAGGCCCAACGCAGATTTCAGAATTAAGCAAATAAAACATTTGTTGTTTTTAGCCACCAAGTTTTGGCATGGTTTGTTACACAGGGAAAGAGAATTGATTCAAAATGTATTATTTCATTATCATAATCCATGAAGTAGGGACTATCGTCACCATTTTAGAGTTGGGAAAACAGGTTACAAGTAATTAGACTACAAATACTAAAGAAGGTGGGATTTGAACCCAGTTAATTTGACACTAGAACTAGTCCTCTAAATCAGGGATAGGCAAACTTTTTCTTAAAGAGCCAGAGAGTAAACACTTAGACTTTGCAGGCCATATGATCTCTGTCCCAACTATGTGTCTCTGTGCCATTGTGGCTGTGGTACTAAAGCAGCCACTGATAATATGTAAATGAATGAGTATGGCTGTATTCAAATAAAACTTGATTTATAAAACAGGTGAAGGGCCAGTGGGCCTTGGATAGTCAACCACTGCTCTAAGGAGTGTTTCTCTAACTATAATGCACATATATAATTATTGAGGATTTTGTTAAAATGCAGATTCTCATCCATTAGGTCTGGGGTGGGGTCAGAGAGTCTTCATTTCTAGCAAGCTTTCAAGTGATAAAGCTGTTGATCCATAGACCACACTCTTGATCCATGTCACTCAGAGCTGCCTAATATAATTAGTGAGCACTTATTTTGTCCCAGGCCTATAATACTAAATGACTTTCCATGCTTTCTCTCACTTTATATTCAACGTAACTGTTCAAGCTAAATTTTATTTTTATCATCATTTTACAACTGTACGAGCCAAATTTTATTTTTATCATTGTTTTACAGATGAGAAAACTGAGGTTTAAAGAAGTTATCTATGCCAGATCTTTTAACAAAAAAAAGGCTAGCATAGATTTTTCCTTGCTACACGGCTCCTGTACTGTACTTTGCTATCACTCACTCAAGAGTCTCCTCTTAGCGTCTCAAGAACATCTCACAAGAAGGAAATTTTTAAGACATGCATGTAAAACTTAAAGAATAACAGCAAATCTGCCAAGCAAACTTTCTCATTTCTTAGTCACTTTGCAAACTTTTCCCTTACTAAATAGGTACTGCTAAGTGCTTGGGAAGAGTCTCCTTTTTTCAGCAGTTGTTCTTATTTCAAAGACTGCCTGTAATATTTTACAAACTTGGCTTTAACTTTGGTGCGAGACTAATATATGGAAGTTTATTACTACATTCAACCTAGACTTCCTTCCCAGTCATTAACAATGAATATTTTTAGCATCTAAAAATGTGCATCTCTGACAGATATGTAAATATTTAGCACCATCCTTTTGAGACTGTTAAGCTTTCATTTTCAATCATGCAGAGGTATGGAAGTGTTTTCATTAATAGTCTAATTATATCACATATTTTCATTCCACACAATATTTTCCTTCTATATTTGAAAAAAATGAATTCATTTGTGCTAATAAATGCTCTAAAGGGATATTTTAATAATTGGAATTAGCATATACTGTACTCCTCAAAACAATTTACCAAACAAGAACTATTGTTTATATTATGCCAGGACAAAACTGCCCATGATCAGTAATATGGTCCAAGGTCACATATCAGTTTAAATTCTTCATGCTGCTCTTAGTCAACTATATTTGATCAATGTCAATTTTTTTACCTCTAGTCTCAAGAATAAGTCCAAACACCATCACATGGTATTCAAGGCCCCAACTGGTCTTTACAACCTTATATTCTATTCAGCACCATTCCTTTGTGTTCTCTCTGTTTGGAAAACTTTTCTCCCCAGAGATCTATATGACTAACTCCCTCCCCACCACACTTGCTCAAATAGCACCATCTCAGTGAGGTCTACCCTTACCATTCTTTTTAAGATTGTAACCTACTTCCTCCAAACTCAGCTCTCCTAACTCTTGGTATCCTGCTCCACTCCCCCTGACTCTCACCCACTACATTAATCACCTTCTAACATTCTATATATCACTTATTTATTGTGCTTATTGCCTTCCATACCCTCTCTGCTAGAATATAAGCACCACAAGGGTAGGTAGGGGTCTTTGTTTTGTTCGCTGAAGTATCCCAAATACCTAGAACAGTGCTTGACATATAGCAAACCCTTAATAGGCATCTGTTAAATAAAGAATAACACATTTGCCAGGCACTGTTCTAGGTGGTAGGGCTAGAGCAGTCAACAAGACAGGCAGGATCCCTCTCTAACAGAGGTTTTGGTCAAGTCACACAAAAAACAAGATAATAAACCAATAGGAGACTAGTAGATAGTGAAAAGTGCTACAAAGAAAATTAAAAGGTTTTATGATAGAAAGTGACTGGGGAAGCTATTTTTGTTTGGATGGTCAAAAAAGCCTCTCCGAGGAGGTGACACTTAAGGTAAAAAAACTAGAATTAAGAAGAAGATATTACTTAAATCTTTCACATGCTAGTTTTTCTGTCTCCCTGATTTCTTGGGGACTCCTAAGGTGAGTCACAGTCTCCCCCTACCGCTATACTTCTGTCCATTTCTCTGGCACTTTCTGCAGTTTATACGGTCCGTATTTTGGCCCTATGCTTACCTGTCATGGCTTCACTGTGGACTGTATACTATATCATTATAAAGTTTCCCTGTGGAGTTATTTATACCATATGTCTTGAATTCAATCTTATCTAATATTTCTATTACAAACCCTGTTTTCTTTCAGTTATAAATGTGGGGTATGTCTTTGTTCAATATCCCTTGTATGTTGTACATAGTAGTTTTTGTTTGTTTGTTTGTTTGTTTGTTTTTTGACAACCTGAGTCCCCTTACTTTAATAGGTATTTATTCCATTTATGTCTATTGATATTAAAGATGTTTGGTCTAAATTAATCATCTTATTTCATGATTTTACCTATTAATGCTTCCTTTGGTTTTTATCTTTTACTATATGTACTTTCTTTTTTGTTGTCTTGGCTGGTATTGTGGGGTTTGTTTGTTTGTTTTGAGGTATCAGGGCCAGAGATTGAACCCAGGACCTGGTATGTGGGAAGCCAAGCCGGCACTCAACCACTGAGTTACATCTGCTTCCCGCCCCCTCTTTTTTTTAAGCTCTTTCAGTAGTTTTCTTTGTAATTTTATATAATATACTTAAACCTCTACTTCTTGATGCTTAGACAATATCTCTGGCTCCCAAATAAGATGCGAAAATTTGCCTACCCAAACTCCTTATACTATTTGTTCTGTTAATATTTTTACATCTTCATATTTTAAAATATTTACCTTCTGAAATCTTATTCCTGACAATTATTTGGCTTTGACTGTGTATTTAAACAGATCAATGGCTTCTCTTTTACTCACCAGAATGTGAGCTACTGAATTGTTAGATCTCTGGTACCTAGAACAGAGCTTGGCACCTAACAAGCAGTCAGTAAATATTTGCTGAGCGAATGAATGAACTTGATTTGATCCCTTGATTCACTGGATTTGGCTACTGAATCGTTTTTAAAAGAAAGGCTCATGGGTTATATATTCCTTTAGCTCATGCAATTTTTTAAAGAACACTGCTCTCTTTCTATATAATAAAACTTGGCTGACAATAAAATTCTAGGGGCAAACCTTCTCCTCAAAATTTTATGAGACTGTTCCACTGATTCTGGCATTTGAATGAATGCTGTTCGAAAAAAACTGAAGCAATGATTCCTGTAATCTTCTGTGACTACTGGTTTTCAAGGAGGGTAGGTCCCTTCCTTTGACTGACTGATGCTAGTGCATCTCTCCTGGCTTTAATTTCTTTTTTTGTTTCTTTCATTAAGTATATGAGCAAGAAGATTCGAAGGCCTGAATTAATTCTGCCATCTAACACAAAAATCTCCAGAGCATCTGTATTTTTAGAAAGCACCACAAGCAATTCTGTTACACAGTCAGTATTGAAAACCAGAGACTGGCAGAGACCAAAACTTCAATAAGTTTTTTGAAACAGGGAATAAACAAAAGCTTGTAGGCAGGAATGCACAGAAAGATATGGGAATGAGCAACCATCAGTAACAAGTCTGGTGTGATGGGAAGTCAAGTCAACTAGCCCAATAGAGTAATTTATTTAACGATGAGAGAAGAACAGGGAGGCAACAGGACAGGCAGAATAGTAAGCTCCTTCCAAGGCTGCATTAGTCAGAAAAGCTTCTTTCTAAACAGATTGTCTTAAAAAAAAAATCAAGAACTCCCCCTAAATATCACACCTGATAAGGCTAGAGATCAAAATGTTTTTCTGATGACATTAAGTCAGTCTTGTAGGTATTTCAAAGGCATTCTTATTTTCCTGCAAATTTACTCAATTTCCTATCTCCTCTTGCTTTCTGTTTACATTATCCCAACTGTCAGAAGGACAATATTTTGACACAAAAGCAAGCAATTAAAATACTATGGGCAGTCATGAAGAATTACACATGAAATTGATCCTCTCCCTACTGGAACAAGTATAAGAAAAACCTCATTAATCTAGATTCTACTGAATCCAGTGGGAAAAGCAGTCAACTAGGAGTTAGGACACCGAGGTTTAACTCTGGTTCGTGTACCAGTTGAGCACAAGGGACTGCCCCTCAATGGGCCTCAAATTTGCCCAGTTATACAAAGTGAGTGTGCTCTGAGGTCTTGTGCAATAGGAAGTTGTCTTAAAAGATCATAGTTGTGGAAGTGGATGTAGCTCAAGTGGTTAAACATCTGCTTCCCATGTACAAGGTCCTGGGTTCAATCCCTGGTACCTCCTAAAAACAAACAAATGAAAAAACCAGCTCTCTTTGGGGAGTGGGTGTAGCTCAGTGGTTGAGTGCCTGCTTCCCATGTATTAGGTCCTGGTTTCAATCCCTGGTACCTCCTTGAAAAAAAAAAAAAAAGATCATAGTTGTGTTCATTAGGACATGGACTGGTTAGCTGACTTTTCATTCACAATTTGAAAAACAATAGGGGAGCAGATGTGGCTTAGGCAGTTAGGCATCTGCCTCCCACATGGGAGGTCCCAGGTTTCCGGTGCCTCCTAAAGAAGACAAAACAAACAACAAGCAGACAGAGAGCAGACATTGAGCAAAAACAAGGAGCAGACAATGAGCAAAAACAACAAGCAAGACAACGAGTAAACAATGAGCAGACAGTCAGCAAAAACAAAAATAAGCAGGGAGTGGATGTGGCTCAAGCAGTTGGGCACCTGCCTCCCACATGGAAGGTCCCAGGTTCGGTTCCCGGTACCTCCTAGAAAAGAAACAGGCAGACAATGAGCAAAAACAATGAGCAAACAGACAAGGGAGCCATGGGGGGTGGGGGGAAGGACAATAACAACAACAACAAAAAAAACCAACAGGAAAATTATGTCTATAAATATGACAGCAAAAAAGTAAAATAAAATCATGATATTAAAGGTAAAATTATGAACTCTTGTCCTTTTTTCAAAATTTTCTCTACCATAGTGGTTACATATACTTTTTAATTTAAAAAAAAAATGAGATTGAGTAAATATTAAGAAAATTCTCTTTTGTTAGCATCTTTTATTTGTTTTCTTTACCTAGGAACAGATAATAATGTATCAACTGTTATTTGCCCATTAAAGAAGCCAATTACTTTGTGTCTTGTTTTGCCTGTGCTGCTATGACAAATACCACACAATGGGTTGGCTTAAACAATGGGAATTTATTTTGTATAATTTTTGAGTTTGAGAGGCTAGGTGTACAAAATCAAGGTCTCAAAAGGCCATGCTTTCTCCCAGAGTCTGTAGCATTCTAGTGCTGGCTGCCGCAATCTTTATAGAGTTCCTTGGCTTGCATCTTTGCCTTGGCTGCTTCTTCTCCTTCTCAGTTGTCTATGTCTCTGTCTAGATTTCCTTTCCTTATAAGAACTTCAGCCATATGAATTAAGGTCCACCATGATTTAATTTGGCTTTATCTAAATATGATCTTCAAAGATCCTATTCACAAATGAGTCCACACCTTAAATAACAATCTTCAAAGGTCCCATTTACAAATGGGTTCACATCCACAGGAACATAGATTAAGACTTGAACATGGCTTTTATGGGGGACTTGATTCAATTCCTAACTCTCTGTAAGCCTACTTCTGAATGAGGATATTCAAAGATTTGGAGGGGGGGGAGGAAATAGTATATTAGGTTTTTAAATACTCATTATCTCATTTAAACTTCATAACAACTGGAAGTTTTAATTATTATTTTCCCAATTTGTAGAGGAAGAAACTAAGGCTCATGGCAATTAAGGTAAGTGGCTGGTGAAAACTAGAAAAGAACATATTTTTAACACTTTAAAAATATTCCATTATTCAGATTTGACTAATTAAGACTGAAATTCCTCTCAGCACAACAATGAAGCAAGAAAACTGGCCTGGTTTTAATATTTTGCCTGGAACTTTTCTCTCAGGATAACAGCAAGAGCCCAAGATTTCCCCTGACCTTTTATTCTATCAAAATGTGCCCCAGAAAATAAAGGGGAAAAAATGTGCCCAAGCAGTGGATTCTGTAGCTGCTAGCCACAGTCTGTTATTACTCCTCTGCAGGCAAACAGTTATATCATATTTTATTTAGCCTTTTATTAGGGAAATGTTCAAATATACCCAATCATAAACTCCCAAGTCAGTTCTGTTCTGGCAATTATCCACATTTTGTCTCCCTATTTCATCTGTCCTCCTGATACACACATATTTTTGTTTTGTTTTGTTTATACATATTTTGCTTTTAAACAATTAAAATAGAGTAACACAAATCCCAGCCATCATTTCAATTCACCTATAACCTACTTCAGTATGATATAGTTGTATGTCAACACAAGCCATTAGGAAGCAATATATTCAACTATAAAGGAAGTGAACTAGCAGTGACTTGCTCAAAATACTTTGTTATTGACTACTACGAGATAATGTCTAATCTCAGCCAGCAACTAAAGTGTTCCAAATTCAACTGAGCCTTACCACCACCATCCTCTCATATCCCTGCTTACACACAAACTGGGTGTTCACTATCTTAACTCACATGGAACTAGTCCCACCTCTGATCTTTCTTAGACTGCCCTTCCCTGAACCACCCAACGTTTTCTCTCTTCTGTTTACAGAAATTTTCTGCTTCCTTTGAAGTCCAGCTACAATCTTGTCTGTAAAGGGCCAGGGCCCTTAACAATGCTTCTCTACCCATGGAAGAGCCCTCAAGTGTCTAGTAAAAATTACCTATGCTCATGTCCAACAACTCAGAGATGCTACAAAATGTCACCCCCTCTGGAACTTTCCTCCTCTGATGGGAGCTTTCTGTTTGGTCTAAGGGACTCTACCTAGATTCCCTCTCTCTGACCAGCCCTGAGTTTCTTGACCTCTGGTCCTGAAATTGTATGCACTATTAGAAGCACATGTTGGGAAGGGGTTGTGGCTCAATTGGCTGGGCTCCCGTTTACCATATGGGAGGCCCCAGTTTCGATTCCTGGGACCTCCTGGTGGAGGCAAGCCGGCCCTCCGCGCAGCGCAGTGAGCTGGCGCAACAAGATGATGCAACAAAGGGAGACAAGCAGACACAGAAAAATGCAAAGCAAATGGACACAGCAAGAACAAGCAGCAAGGAGGGGATAAATAAAAATAAATCTTAAAAAAAAAAACACACGTTCACAAGACTATAATCCCCCTAATAGGAGGGATCTTGTCATGTTATGCATCCCCAGATCCCTAGTGCTTCATTCAATAATCACTCATTTAATAATCATTCCACAAATATTTATAGAGTACCCTACACATTTTCCAAAGTGGGGGTAGGCAGAGTGGCTTGTCTACGGTTCAAAAAAAAGTTTAGAACCTAGTCCTTTTGGACCAGTGCCTTGGTTGTACAGTCTTTCTGGCCACTGGCTTCAGTGTCACCCTAGAAGGATGTGGTCTCAGTTACTCTTAACTCCATTCTCTGTAGTTTGAAAACCAGTCCTGCCCTAGACCAGACCAGGTCTAGGATTTCCATTACTTCAGGAGATCCAGCAAAATCTTATCTCTTGGAGAACTTCAGCTCCCAATAATCTCCTATATAAATCATCAGACACTAAGTCTCTTATCTGCCTCTGAACACAATTTCATTCTTCAACTGGATTGTAAGCTCCTCCGTAGTCAAGGGAACCTAATACTGTACACTAGTAATACATGGGGTGGGATATCCATAAACATTTGTGGTCAACTAATCAATGTATCTGGCATTACAGGGACAGAGAATAATGAGAAATTTGGGGGGTGCACTAAAGAGCAAAGTGGTCCCATCTTTTAAATCATAACCCAGAGGCACTAAAAGGAAAGTCTATTTTTCCCTTCATAGACAACTTTTGACAGTTTCTCATAAATGTTACTTGTACCCAAATATCTTTAAGGCAATCATACAAAACAGAAGCTTGCTATGTTCAAGTACAGCTGCATTTCAAAAAATACAGGTGCCAATAGAGACTTAAGTCTGCACCTGTTCAGAGAGAAATACCCTCAAACACAGCCATTTGGAACTAAAAATTTTAAGGTAGAGCTCTTATTTCCACATTCTCTAGCCTTGCCAGAACCTCCTTAGAAAATAGATAGGAACACCATAATACCATTAGTTACTGCAGAAATTCTAAGCAGTCAATTTTCTGGCTTACTATTAGAAGCAATAAAAACATCTTCAACAATTATCTCTGCCTACACCTAACAAAGATTTGAATCAAACTTAATAAGGGTAAGAGGCAAATCTTCACTGAACACTGTAAATGATGTGTCCTCTCATAAAGCTGGGGTATTCATAATCAAATTTCCTGTTTTAATGCACCATGTTCACCAAGTATGAGTTCATAATTTCCAAAAATAATACAATAAAACACACTTAATGTAAAATACATAAAGTCAAATTTAATTTTTTGAAGGTTCAGGAAGGAACTCATAGGTCTTTGTGTCTTAGAGTCATTAATTATTACTAATCAAAACATTACCAAAAATGCCTATTAGTAGAGCTTTACAAGTTCATTGGGTAACTTCTGTTACCACACTTTATAATCCTTCATTGTCAAATTCCCAAGACATTATTTGGAAAGAAAATGCAATTTCCTCTCAAATATGTTACAAAATTAGAAAATAAGCATGCTGATAAGAGACACAGTTTTAAGTTTGAAATGATTAGAAAAAAGGAAACGGAATGAACTCCTCCAAGGAGGACTTGTTACTATTTTCACATCATCGCCATTACAGGAATAACTTATCTTATGGAATGTGGACATGGAAAACAGCTGCATGGAAATGGGAATATAAAAATTTAAAAATTCCAATCTATCAATATTCCACCTGATTTTTTTATTTTTATTTTTTTCCATCTGTTTTGATGGATTAAAAGAAAATACACACCTTCATACAAGGGATAACTCTTCCGAGCCTGTCTCTTCCATGAAGCCTTCCTCATTGTCCCTCATTGGAACCCCTGCAGAAATCATTGTCCATGATACTTATTTGGTATATATGATTACTATTACTATTATGAATGATAACAATAATAATAGATGAACAGCTAGCATTTATGGATGATTACTGTGACAGTTTTAAGTTCTTTTATGAATCTCAAAAAGAAAACGGTTATGTTTTTTTAACTAATCCATTCCTGTGGGCATGAGACCCTTTTGATTGGACTACGTCAGTGAGGTGTGATTCAGATTGAGTCTCCGCCCTCTTACTGGAGCTGATATAAACAAAGGCACAGACACAGGAAAAGGGAGCCACCATTTTTGATCCTGCCATGTGAGAGAAGATTCCAGGTTTGCCTACAGCTGCAGAAAGGCAGAGAAGCCCCAAGAGACTGAGAGAGAAGGACAGGAAAGAGATAAGCCCTATGCCTGGTTGCCCATAACTGAGCTCCAGGAGACTGTAGATTCTGGAGGGGAAGGCAGAGACCTCAGCAGAGATCGCCCGCCATCTTGCTTCACCACATGGCAATACACCAGGATCAACTGTAGCTGACTTTGGTGAGAAAGCATCTCTGATGGTGCCCTGATTTGGACATTTCACAGCCTCAGAATTGTAAGCTTCTACCTCCAAATAAATCCCCTTTATAAAAGCCAACCCACTTCTGATACTTTGCATCAGTAGCACTGTGGCAAACTAAGACAAATACCATATGCTAGACACCGTACTATTATCTGATTATTATCACCCCTATTTTACAAATGAGAAACTAAGGGTGAGAAAGGTTAAAAAAACTTACCCAAAAGTACAAAAACAGTCAATGGGAGACCCAAGGTTCAATCTCAAGCAGTCTGACTCTGGAACTCACTTTCTTAGCCTATACTCCCTTGTTTATTTCCATACATAGTATGTTCTAAATCCTCAACTTGCCTATAAACTTGTAAGAATGACTGTCTATATTCCTGGAGCCTACCACAGTGCCTTATTACATAAGTCTGCTGATGACAAATAATATAGTAGTTTAACATCAGCCTGTATTCATGCTAAAAAAAAAAAAGTCAAGCTTTTATTCTTGCAAATCTTATTTATCATACTGAAAGGCTGTACAAATATGCCACTTTGGGGAGGGGGATTAATACCAGCAATCTGGAACTTTGCCATACAGTATCACAGCTGAGGAAAACTGTGGAAGTCAAGGAAATGCACTTCCCAGACTGCCTACAGAAAGGCCTTGATATCTGGTTGCAGGGAGTGCAGTCAGCACACAACCTCCAGCCATCAGCTTGGTCAGGGTCAGCCTTAGCTATGGAGAGCCACTTCTCTGAACCAACATTGATTCCCAGAGACCTGAAGCTCCACCATGGCTCCCCTGTTAGGAGTGTGGCCAGGTAATAAATGGAGTCCTGACAAAGGCCTGGTTTATGGGTCTACCGTGTCCACAGACCCACTTGGTGGTACATAATTCAGAATGACATATTTGGCAGTTGGTGCAACTTCCACATTATATCCTTGGTCTGTGGGGCAAGATCTTACCAGAGTAGGAAAGATCAAGCAGAAGTCTCCGATATTACCTTGACACTATTACAACCCCCACCTCCAGCCCAGATGGTATATCAAAAACAGTATCATATCCCATGGCAATGGCAGAGATTAGTGCTACCCTTAAGGATCTAAAGGATGCAAGGGCACTGGTCTCCATCATAAACCCATTTAATTTTCCAGTCTAACCCCTGCAGAAACCAAATGGATCCTGGAGGGGGACTGTAGATTACCACAAGGTCAACCACATAGGTAATGCTGACTGCAGCTACTGTGCCAAATACGTTCTATTTTGCTAGAGCAGAATAATATAGTGTCAAGTTTTACAAAGCCATTGATTTGGTGAGTGCATTTTTTTTCTATCCCAATCAAAAAAGTAGGTCAGAAACAGTTCACATTCCTTGGAACAAAAAACAATACACGTTTACAATTTTGCCTGAGGACTATGTTAACTCTCCTGCCCTCTATCAAAATACAGTAGGAAGAGATCTGGACATCTGGACATCCCTCAGATCACAGTGATCCATGACATCAATGGCATTATATTGGTCAAGCCAGAGGAGCAAGAGGCGGCTAAGTTGTTGAAGGCCTCAGTAAGACACATGCCATATTGTATTAGTCAGCCAAAGGGGTACTGATGCAAAGTACCAGAAATCTGTTGGGTTTTATAAAGGGTATTTATTTGGGGTGGAAGCTTACAGTCACAAGGTCCTAAAGAGTCCAACTCAAGGTACCATAAGAGGTACTTTCTCATCCAAAGTCATTGGCCAGATGTTGGAGCAAGATGGTGGGCAATGTCTGCGAGGGTCCAGCCTTCCTTCTTCCTCTTAAGGCTCCTTGGTCCCAGCTTCTTCCAATAACAGCTGTAGGCTTGGAGAAGTCTAGTCTCTCTCCTGGGGCTTATTTCTCTCCGGGCTCAGCTGCTCAGGGCTCTGGTCTCTGCAGCTGCAAAACTATCAGGTTAACGGCTCATCTCTCTTCCCAGGGCCTCTGCTGTGTCTAATGGAGATTTCTCTCTTTCCTCCAGGTATCTGTTTCTCTGTGTATTTACTTCCCAGGGCTCCAGCATCAAAAAAACTCCAACTAACTCCTCTGCCTTGTCATTTTCTCTGTGAGTCACTGCCCACCAAGGGAGCAGGGACTCAACATCCTACTGACGTGGCCCAATCAAATCCTTAATCATAATTTAATAAAGTAAAAGTGAAACCTCTGAATCCAATACAATCTAATATGCCAGAGGAATAGACCAGTTTACAAACATAAGCCAATATCTATTTGTGGAATTCGTAAACAGTGTCAAACTGCTACACCTATCTTCCACATCTGTAAAATAGTTAGGGATCCAGAGGTCAGGGGCATGCCTGGACATCTCACTGTTGAAAGACAGTCCTCCATAGATTTTTTTGCACTCCCATACATATTGCAGGGTATGTCAAGAAAGCAAGACCCTGGTCACTCTTTATCTGGGACATTTCCCAAGGTTATGTTTGCAGTGAGCACCCTTGAGGGATGAGGTAACATCTCCCCTCAAGCAAAGAACAGGTTTCTGGCAGGCTGCTATAATGCAGTGGGTTCCCAGGCTCAGTGTTTCTCTCCTGTAATGCAACCCACTGCATGCACAGGCATCCACCTCTGTAGGAACTGGAGTTCAGGGAACTGACGAGACAGCATTGATACTATGGATACTCCTTTTGCTGTGAATAATAAAAACTTTTGTCTCTGACCCAGATCACGTCTCTGTCAGCATCCATGAAACAGTAGTAAGCTAACTTGTTAACCTGTATCTAGGGTATAAAGCTCAGACCCTTCACAGTTCTTGACACCCAGCCAAAGTAAAACACAAATTACTGCATTTTGTACTTCCTATCATAAGGAAAGAAGCACAATGCCTAACGGCGTATTTGGGTCTGGTCAGACCCACCAAGTCCTAAGGTTGGGCATGCTCAGCAACAATCAATTATAACATAGAAGCAGTGCATCCTAGACTGAGCACAAACAGATCCAAAGGGCAATCTGCATAAGAGTGCAGCCTCAGACACCTATGGCACCCACCGTAGTTATTCCAGCATCCCTCCCACTGCTCATACTTATGGTTATATGGAGGGGGGGAACCAACTGGAGGAAGAGGAAAAAGCCCAAGCTTTGTTTACAGATAGATTACCTTGGCATGTTGGTGTAAGACAAAAATGCATGGCAGCTGCATTACAGCCTCATTTTGGATGATCATAAAAGACAGGAGTGAGGGAAAATCCTTCCAACAGGCAGGGCTTAGAGCAGTGTACTAGGGTATCAGCTTTGTATGGAAAGAGAAGTGACCTATAGTTAGAGTATACACGGACTCATGGGCAGTGGTAAATGGCTTGGTCAAATTGTTAGAGGCCTAGGAGGAAAATGATGAGAAGTTCAGGTACAAGAAAGTCTGAGGTACAGAGACATGTGCATGGACATATGAGAATGGGCATGAAGTGTGGAAGATCTTTGCACCACCACAGAAGAAGCACTAAATCAGTAGACAAAATGACCTGACTAGCTGACATCAGCTATCTCTGCCATCAGCATTGTCAGTATGATGGACATATAGATGGGCACAATAGCATGGACTTCCACTTATTAAAGCTGATCTAGTTACTGATGCCAATGAATGACCAATCTGCCAGAAACAGAGACCAATAGTGAGCCCCGAATATGGCACTGTTCCTCATGGAGACTGCTACTAATAAACCAACCACTAGTAGCAATTTGTCTACAATGAGTTCCTTCTATCCTTGCAGGCCACAATTTGTTATCACAAAAACAGACATGTCTTTGAGCTATGGGTTTGCCTTTCTGGCTCACAGGGCCCAAGTCAGCACCACTATCTAAGGGTTTACTGAGAGTCTTTGAACCTCTAGCATAGGATCCCACATAACATCATATCAAATCAAATAACCCACTTTACAGCAAAAAAGGTACAGTTTTGGGCCCAGCCCATGACCATGAGATCCACTGGTCATACCATATACCACCACCCAATAGCTACAGTGTTTTAACAACCTGCTGAAGGCACAGCAGAAGCACCAGCTTGGAGGCAATGTTCTGTGAGAATGGGGTGCCATCCTCCAGGATGATGTACAGGCATTTAATCACAGACCTTTATATGGTGCTATGCCCCCAAAAGGAAGAATACATGAGTCTTAGAACCAAGGGGAGGAAGCAGGAGTGTTCCCCATATACCTTCATTCCCAATAACCCACTAGGGGATTTTATGCGGCCCTTACCCATGCTGGGCTCTGTGGAGTTAGAGGTACTGGTCCCCAAAGGGGACTTTTGCCAGGGGACAGAGTAAGAGTCCTACTGCTTTATAAGCTATGGCTGCCACCTGGGCATGTGTCCAGGGAGCAACAGGCAAAAAGAACAGTCACCATCTTACCAAAGTAATTGACCCTGATCATAAAGAAAAGGCAGAGCTGTGTTGGCTTACACAACAGAAGCCAAAGGAATACATGTGGATCTAAGATGGGTACCCCTGGGTATACTCTTGCTCAACTGTGTCTATAAATGCAGATATAGCAACCCCAGCCTGAGAAAGGCATGGGGATTAGGGTATCGGGCCTCTTGGTGATGAGGGTCTGAGTCTTGCCACCAGATGAGCAGGGGTGATAGCGCAGGGTGAGTAGACTCTAGAATGGATACTGAAGGAGGATTGACATTGAATATCATTCATGTCCCAAGACCAGCTGCAGTGGTAGGGGCTATAAATCCCACAAAGTTTCTAAGTTTCCCCTCAGGAAGGGAAACGCACTAGACTCTTCAGAGAAAAGCAATCTAAATGTACATGGAAAAGAGGATCTGAGCAACACAAAAGTTAGACTGTGAGACATAGAGATGCACCACCAGCTTCCCCTTATATAAGTCTACTGATGATGAAAAACAGTACTTTAACATCAGTTGGCATTCACTACACACATACACAAACACAGTCAACCTTTTTTTCTCCCTGCAAACTCTTATTTATCATGTTGAAAGGTTGTACAAATATGCCACTTTGGGAAAAAAATAATTGCCAGCATTCTGGAGCTTAGCCATAAACTAAGCTGACAAAGATTATGGTAGACAAGGAGATGCATCGGCACATCGCCCTTGGGGAAGGACTTACCACCAAGTGGTACGGAGTGCAGTCAGCATACAGATTCCAACTGTTAGCTCAGTCAGGATCAGCCTCAGCTGTAGAGAGCTGCCTCGCTGAGGTCATGCACATCCTGGAGCCACCTGCATCTGGTGACTGAGTGAGGCAGGTGTATAAAGGTCCAGCCATTTTGGCCAATGCCGGGACAACTCTAGCAGGTAATATTCACTTCAGAGATCTCTTGCATTGGCTGAGGCTTGATAGGCCTACATCACATTTTTGACTTCTTCTTCTGCCCAATCCTGCTTTCGCCCTTTCACAAAAGTTTAGCCCTAATATTATTATGCCCCAAACTCCACCTCAGCAACTGCTTCTGGACAACCTAAACTATGCCAAAGGTGAATAAAAGCTTCAGTCCTACCTTCTATAGCTTAGAAGTGTGGGGTCTGAGTCCTTGAACCTAGGTATGTTCCAGTCTCCCAGCTGGGAGACTTTGGACAAGGTTAGAGTCTCAGTATTATCATCTGTAAAAACCAAGGAGATTAACAATTCCCTTCAGAGAATAAATCTAAGAATTATATGGGTGCCCGATAAGTGTTAGCTTTCATTATTAACCAGTTCTATGTGTTTCTTCTCTTTCTTCTTCAGCTCTGCTTTGGCTGGTGATCTCTCATCTCATTCCTTTGAATTCGGGGTCTATAGATCTGGGCTCATTTGCAGAACAGAAATATCTGTTCCTACTGGCTGATACATTATTGCTTCTCTGCCAAAAAGCAGTGTTAACCATGCAGAGCTTCAGTGTGACAAGGAACATTGAAGCATAAGTTCTAATTCTTAGCATACAAAGGCCAAAACTGTCTACTTCCATTTGCAAAGAACCAGAAGCAATGGGCTTACGGCTCCAAGGTCAGTTCACATGTAAGCTTCAATAAGCAATCAGAGAAGTTTCCCACTTAGGGAAATTTAGGAACAGAAAAACGGGGTGGAGGGAGAACAATTCTTTGACACCACCCAAAAAAGTCACCTTAAAATTTATATATATATATATATATATATATATATATCTTTTCTTTTTTTCCCTCCTCTTCTTTCACCGCTACCCTCCCCCCGCCGCCGCCCCCCGCAACACACACACAACAACTCCAGAGAGGGATACAGTAGAATATGAGCAGGAGCATTAGAGGAACTATCAAGAGATTCCAGTCCTGGATCTGCTACTAATAAATCTCTGTAACTTCTTTGAGAAACACTTCACTTCTCTGGACCCTTAGAGTTCCCTTAAAAGTGAAATGAGGGTGGAGAAGTAATGCCTCCTGGCTCTTCCAGGTCTGGGTTTTCATTACACTCTAAATACTATCCCTCAACAATATCATAGGTTCTTGAGGGGTAAGGACAATGCTACATACTGTCTAAATGTCTGTTGAATGAACTACATTGAGTTAATTGGCCACAGGAGACCTTTAAATTGTATGTGCCTCTTTGTTAAAAATTATAAAATTGTAAAAGCAAAGGAGAGGTTAATCTGTTAAGAACCTACCCTAGACCCCCATTTAATGTATAAAGTTATGTTCTGTGCATGCCACACTTGGGGGTAGGAGGGAAAAGAGGTCCATTTTAATTGACAGAGGTAGGAATTCTGGTGAAGAGAAGGAAAAGGAAATTGGTGGCTTGTATTTACTTACCTTAATTTCAATAGTTTTCTTTTTCCCAAGGTGCCTAAGTCCTCAAAAAACAAACAAACAAAAAACCTAAATCTATTTTGTTATAGATAGGAAACGGACATTTTTCTAGAGCTGTTGTGCTTGGGATTCGTCCTAGCTTCATGATATGATACAAAATGAAATGAAATTTTATTTAAGACTGTGAGAGACACACGGATATTTTCTTTGGAGCACTGAGACGTAAATGTAGGAATAAACAAGAAAGAAGAGGACCATACCAAACATATCTGGGGCCTCAATGAGTGGTGGTAGGGTTCAAGAGAGGACAGGTACTAAATCTGTAATGAAGGACCCCTAGGTTTCTTCTCTGGGAACATTAAGTCCCAGCAAATCTAACTGTGGAGAGTTGGAGGAGCTGCACAGAAAGTTTCTAGATCCAAGAGATATATTCCTTTAAAAAATATACCTGGGAATATCTTTGCCTGAGCTCCAAAATATAGCAGGGTAAGAGACGGAGGGGTATGAGAAGTTTCAGCTCAACAATTTATAATGAAATCTATCTGAGGACTGGGTGCACAGGTGAATCCCAAAATGTTGTACTGTCCTATCATAATATGTTCACCAAGGTTAAACACTAGAATCTTTTTATAAGTTTGATCTGAGACCCAAGCCTGGCAGTCTCTCACTGAAAGGTTAAAAACAAGGTTTAGAGGGGACAAAAATGAGCAGGGGAAAGGGAGAACAACTGTGTATGGTGGTGCCTATTTCAGAAAAAGGGCCAGAGAAAGGAGCACTAGATTTGGGCCCACGTACACTTAATGCAGGGTTCCATCCCTCCCTGCCCCCTGGCCCCTCAATCGTTTACACATTATGATGTACACAGAAAATGATATCTATAGGACAATGAGATAAGCAGCTGCCCTGGGCCTCACCAGTCCACCTTGAAGGTTAAAGGCAATACTACAGGAAGCAGACTAAGTGAGAAGAGCAAGGTAGAAGAGGGAGAGGTGAATGGAGATGGTCTTAGTGAGCAATTCTCAATTCTCATCGTCTTAGCAGCTTTTTGTCTATGTTCCTTTTTGCCTCCTCCTAGGGGGAACTGGGTAGGGGACCTGTCTTAGGCTATTCTAATATGAGACATCAACACCGTATCCAAGTCCATTTGTAGAGAATTTTACCTTTTCTGAGTCTACATCCTCCATGGGGACTTTCATGGCTCCCTAGGGTCAATTATATGCCCTTCCTCTGGATTCTAATGGCCTCTTAATTTGTCTCCCTAGGATACTGTAAAAAACCTTAAAAGTAGGTTTATTCATCACTGAATATCCAGCACCTAGTATTGTGGACACTAGATTTTACTGGTTGAAAAGCAAAAATGAATAAAAAGCAGAGCAGACTATAAATAAATACCATTAAGGATAAAGAACAGTAAGATCTAGATACCAGTGGTTCAAAGAGGAGCACCCCTATCAGAAAAACTAAATTAAAAGCTTATCACCAGGGAAGTGGGTGTGGCTCAGTGGATAGAGCCCCTGTTTACCATATGGGAGGCCGGGGTT